>SJXQ01003759.1:110375-191504 GCA_006408695.1 Aepyceros melampus
CTTGGGACTGATACACAGGGATAATCCAGAGAGATGGTGTGGGGCGGGAGGGGGGAGGTGGGGGTCAGGATTGGGAGTTCATGTACACTCGTGGCTGATTCATGTCGATGTGTAGCAAACTGAATACAGTATTGTAAAGCAAAACAAACTAAAAAAATAAAAATTAATTAAAAAAAAATAAAATGGAGGCTGCTATCACAGCACTGCCTTCTTCTATAAAAAGAGCTGTCCGCATGATCCAAACTACCTTAGCCATTGTCAAGGCACATAAATATTTTATAATGCATAAATGTTTTCTAAAGCAAAAAATGTGAGAATGATACTGCTTTACAATTTTATACATCTCTTTAGTATTTGGCTTAATAGGCAAACTTGGTTCTGCATTCAATCTGTGTAATATATTGTTATAGTTAAATGTATATGTTGTTGTACAAAGAAAATAAGATCTTTGATAGATATGTAGTTGGAAAAGGGATGATTATTTTAATAGCTCTTTGAATCATTATGGATATTTGTTTTGATACTATGCTAAAACTTGACAAGTGGTAGTTTCTTAAAGGTTAGTTGCAATGTAGAATCTGAAACCATATCAATGACCTTTTTGTACTCAGTTTTAATAAATTGCACTGATCTGTTATGTCCTTTGATGATGTTTTTAACCTATATGTGACTTTATAAAATCATGTGTTGAGCATGCAGAAAATATGAGTTCACTGAGATATGCAAATATTGACATACTGCATTATAAGATGCCAAAAACCACCCTCCAGCCGACATCCCCAGTGACCTCATCGGAAAAGTCTTTGTGTCATACTCACAATGCTGTCATTCTCACAATGGCACACACACGTGTTCTAAAATTCAAAATGAGAAAGCTCAAATTTTATCATCTGCAGTAAACACTGTCCAGAAAATGTCAAATCTTAATAACCACAGTTTATCTATCTGTTGCTCCGTCAAGTTAAAATAGTATTCTGTGTAAATGTGGCTAGTCCTGCTCACAGTTCAAACACTTGGCCAGGTACTTTTCCTTACCACGTGACTATATTCTGGTGAGAAGCAACAGTGTTTGCATACACTTCCTATTTTGTCACACAGAATATTAAAAACTTGTGTTCTCAAGAGTTGAGATTTAATAAAATTGATAATTTTTACTGTTTTCCTTAATAGCAATTGTTAAATAAAAGTGGCTTTAATTTTTTTTTCTATGACCATGTAGCAGTAAACAAGTGACTTATTAGCACAATTTAGAGCCTCTGGTTAAGACACCAGCAATTTTAGCCAACATTGCACTTGCATCATTAGAGCAAATATCAACACAGCAAAACAGGAAAATAATGTCTTAGTATTATTATGAAAGTCATTTTGACCTTGTAGACCTGAAAATGCCTTATGAACCCTCTGGGCATCTGTGAATCATACTTTAAAAAATGCTGGTATGAAGAAATTCTCTTTTCACTGAAATTGCTAAGCTTGTAACCAGATATTTTGGGCTTGCCCCTAGCCATGTTCTTGGGCAACACGGAAGAAGGCTTCTAGAGTTTGGAAGGAAAGAGGCTGTCACCCAGGGAAGCTGAGCTGAGAGAAGAGACAGCTCTGACAGTATCTTTCCCCATCCAGGATTTAGCCTTGCCAGAAGATCTGAACTTCTGGTTAACACACAGTATATTTTCTTTTTAGCCTAAGAAAGTTGGAGTTGGAGTTCTGTTCCTTTTAGGGAAAAGGTCACCATTAGTTGGCCCTGATTATGCATCCGGTTTCCTCCAATAAATTAGTCCAAGGTCCCCCCTCCCACATGTTTATTCCTATGTTTACCTCTTATGCGTGTGCATATACTTCAGGATACCTCTCATCTGTGCCATTCAAATCCTGGGGCTACCAGTGTTCTTGAAGACTTCTGCTGATAGCTCCCTTTCTGAAATCTGTCAAGCTACTATCAGTATAATAATTTTTAGTAGTAACTTACTCTCTGATTCTTGCATGAGTTTTGATCTTACCAATCTAATTATAATGTTAGTTTCCTGATGACAGAGGTCATGTTTTAAGTTCTATTTATGTGCTCAAGGCACACCACTGTGGGTACTGTAAATATGCTTTTTTGTAAAAATCCAAGAAAAAATTTTTTTAACATCTTAGTCAAATAAATGGAGCAGTTTCCTTCAGAAAACTGCCTGCTGTCAATCTTCTGGAATAAAAACAGGTACATAGTGAAACATCTAACAGTAAAACTATTGGCAAAATCTTTTTATAGATTCAAACTCATGCAGGTACCTAAATATCATCAGAAGCTGACAAAGTGTGGATAATTGTGCATACTCAGTCATGTCCGACTCTTTGAGACCCCATCTGGGCTCCTCTGTACAAGGGATTTTTCCAGGCAAGGACACGAATGGGGTTCCATTTCCTTCTCCAGGGGATCTTTCTGACCCAAGGATCAAACCAGCATCTCCTATGTCTCCTGCATTGGCAGGTGGATTCTTTACCACTAAGCCACCTTAGTGCTATTTTTACCCAAAGGACAATAATAGCTACTGTTTACTAAGTGCCTTCTACGTGGTAAGTGATAGCCTCAGGATTTTACGTAAGTTATCTTTGACCCTCACAATAACCCAGAAAGGTAGATGTTACAATTAATATCTTACATATGAGGAGTTAGATTCAGAGAGATTAAATAAATTTTCCATGTAACACAGCTTATCAGTGGGGTAGCCAAGATTCACAAAGTCACTGGCTTTAAATCAAATAATGTATTACTAACATGCATAAACACTCCCAAGAATAACATTAGATTTAACTGAACATTTATTTGTTGAGTGCCTCTAGTAGAAAGCGAGGGGCTTCCCTAATAGCTCAGTTGGTAAAGAATCTGCCTGCAATGCAGGAGACCTGGGTTCGATTCCTGGGTCGGGAAGATCCCCTGGAGAAGGAATTGGCAATCCACTCCAGTATTCTTGCCTGGAAAATCCCATGGACAGAGGAGCCTGGCGGGCTACAGCCCATGGGGTCACAAGAGTCGGACATGACTTAGCAACTAAACCACCACCTAAACCACCAATAGAAAGCGCTATGCTTGGGGTAGTAGAAGACTGCAAAATGAGAAAGGAACCTCTGGCTAGTCTAGTGGTGTTCATTGTTTATGTGTAGAGAGCAGTTTGCTCAGCAAGCAGTTAGACTTGAACACATATAATGCACAATCCTTGTTAAAATACAGACAGTTCCCAAGAAACAGAAGTGAATGGCATATGCCTTGAGGAGTCATCTTGTATTGAAAAGTCAGCTGGAAGCAGTTCTCTTTAAATCTTTGTAAAATTGGTCTCGAAGACAAGTGATTATAGAAGTAATTACAGACGACAGGTAAAGAAGCTGTATTACTGTGGAAGTAATATCCATTCACCTGTGCATGGACATTTAGAATGCTTCCATGTTTTGGCTATTGTACATGGTACTGTTATGAACGTTGGGGTGCATGCATCTTTTCAAATTAGAGCTTTCTCTGGATTTATGCCTAGGAGTGTGATTGCTAGATAATATGGCAGCTCTGTTTTTTGTTTCTTGAGGACTTTCCATACTGTTTTCCGCAGTGGCTGCACCAGTTTACATTCCTACCAACAACACAGGAGGATTCCCTTTTCTCCACACCCTCAGCAGCTTTTGTTATTTGTAGATTTTTTAATGATGGCCATTCTGACCAATATGAGGTAGTACCTCACTGTAGTTTTAATTTGCATTTCTCTTAGCAATGTTGAGAGTCTTTTCATGTGCCTACTGGCCATCTATATGTTGAGAAGGAAATATTCTTTTATTACTCTGACTGGATACCTAAACCTATTCCCACTGTCTCCTAACTAGTCATTATCATGCCTCACAGAAACACTGATTTTGCTCAACATAATCAGAACCTAGTAAGATTTTTTAAATCTTAAAATTAACTGGTTAATTTAAGCATAAGATTGTGATTGAATTTAAATATGAATAGACTGCTGCTTAAAGTATATCCTTTGATTAACATGGGTTATTCTAAATATGTGTATATATATATGTGTGTGTATATATATACACACACTATGTATATATCTGTATAAATATATATACACTATGTGTATATGTGTGTATATATATATATGTATATTTTTTTTTAACTAGCTTCATGACAGTGGGCTAAAAAAAGTTAAATCCCCCTCAACTCCCAGTGGTGTCTTGGAGGCACAGAAGGTTCACACACACTGTTATTCTCCCAGCATGACAGAGTACATGGTATCTCTCAAATATTTGCTATTACAATCCCATTTTCAGAGAGCTTACTGAGGTCCATGGTCTACAAAATTTTAATTCCTGATGAGTCTTTCAAAAAATAAATGCAGTTTCTCAAACTAGAAAAAACAGCAAAGTTTAACAACTGTGTCATTCACCAGTAATCTACTATTTCTCCTCTTTTTGTTGATCTATGTGCTTTCCCTTCAAGTCCATGAAAAAAAGCAGACTTCTCTTTGAGTTCCTACCAGTGAGTAAAAAAGCCCCTGCTTATGTACTTCTTTTGGGAAAGACAAAAAGGAGAAGAAATTGAAGTATATTTTCTTTCCCTGAACTGGGATTAATTAAAAATAATCAAGAATTTTGAAAGAGAAGTCAGATCAGTGTGTAGAAATTAGCAGTTGGATTTCTAGGGAGAATGGCCTAATGGACCAAGTGTTATTTAGTTCAATCTCAGAAGTAATACATAGTGGTGATTTCTGGGCTCAAGTGCTGTAGAATATTTCCTGATGACAGTTTGTGAATACAGATGAACACAGCAAATTGTGTACTGTCTCAGGACCGCTGGAACCAAGACTAATACGTTTCCTTAAATTCTGCTGAACCAGCATATTAGAAACTCTGCAGAAAATTTTCTAACTTAAAAAATATACCAAAAACCATTTAAGGTACCCAAACCTTAAATCAGTGATCATATAAAGGTAAAAGATTTTGTTTCTTAGAAGAGCTTCTGCATCAGTAACATAATAGAAAATGTAGAGTCACAAAGAATGAATTGGCATCCCAGGAGGCTCTCCCACACTTAAGTGTGTGACCCTGAACAAAGCACTAAATAGCTATCTAGTCTTTGTCCTTGTTTGTAAAATGAGAAGATAACTCCTGAGTTAACTATCCATGGGTATGTCCAACAATCACATCAGAAAATTTGTTACATGGTGATAAACTGTAAAGTTCTATATGTATATTGGTTACTAATGACCTATAATCTTGTGCTCCCTCTTTCTTCCTTCCTTTTTGTGTATGTTTCACTAGGTGCAGAAGCGAAGTGAAGTGGCTCAGTCGTGTCCGACCTTTTGCGACCCCGTGGGCTGTAGCCTGCCAGGCTCCTCTTTCCATGGGATTCTCCGGGCAAGAATACTGGAGTGGGTTACCATTTCCTTCTCCAGGGAATCTTCCCGATCCAGGGATCAAACCCGGGTCTCTTGCATTGGAGGCAGACACTTTAACCTCTGAACCACCAGGGAAGCCCCACTAGGTGCAGAGCTGTGCAGGTTTATTATATACATCTGTTTCTATATATCTATTTGCCTTCCCTCTCTCTCTCCCTTCCTTCCTTCCTTTTCTTTTTTTCTTTAAAATTGTCCTTTATTACTGTACTTCTATATATAAACACGTGTATTGGTAACTCTTCCAGTGTTGAAAGATGTCGGGAGGTTATTTCATTCTTCCTCTTTTCCAGTTTTGGGAGATGTAGGTAGATTATTTTATTCTTCCTTTTAATATTATGCAGCTTCCAAAGATTTTGTTTAAAAAATTCATGTTGAAAAGCTGAAGAGAGTAATTCATTTGCATCAGTTTTTCCAGAGCCCCATTAAACAACTGAACCTATATTTCTTCTTTGCAAGTCGTGACACCTAGGAGAAAAGCCTAACTTGATAAGCCCTAAGATAAGGGAGAGGTGGGCCATTGACCTATAGTGGCAAGGGTCCTGCTGCAGGATACAGGTGAAGCTTTCGGCTTGATAAAGACTCAGGAGCAGTAGGAAAGCAGGAGGAAGCAGAGCTCTGGAAATATTTGCACCTCCTTTCAGCTTTTATGATAAAATAGAGCTTTACAAACTGGATGTTTCAGTATTTTCACAATTAGCATGGGTTGTATGACAGAAAACTGGGTGAGTTATCAGCCTTGAGAATTGGTGTTTTCCTAAATCGCTTTGGAAAAAACTGCAGAGGGCCTTCTAGACCTTTCTGCCATCCATTCTGTTTAGTTAGTATTCATTCATTACTGACTATTAAGTATTTTGAATGTCAGTTTACTTAGTTCTGTAGACCTATTTTTAAAAAATATATATGTTCAAATATGTTTAGACATAAAGAGAGATATGTAACAGTGTCTCCAAACATGCTTAGGAGCCTCTTTTCCCCCCAAGTAGCAGCTTATGGGCCCAGAGATTCACAGAATTAACTTCAGAAGCACTCCTGATCTGTTTTAATGATCCTACTTGTCTTCTGGTCTTAAATTCCTCCTCTTTGTAAGCATCTCCCTCTGCTGCCTTAGCTCACTTTCTAAAACACAGTTATGAAGGGGTTATTCTCCTGCTTACAAACTTGATAACTTCTCATGTCTGCAGAATACAGGCCAAACTCCTAATCCGAGCTTCCAAGATTATTTGCCCACTGCTACCTACCCACTTGCTTACACTTGTCACTCTCAATCTTTCCTACAAGGTCCACGTGTGACCTTGACATATGATGACTTTGAACACAACAAAGGTGTCATGGCTCCTCTCTCATCCTTGTCATCAACCCCAATCCTGCAGAGCCCAGTGCAGACTGCATTCTTTCCATGAGGCTCTTCTCAGTCTCCTCACTTAAGATGAGTCTCTCCACCCTCCTCTCAGCTCTCATGGCAGTTGGTCTACATTTAGAGGATGTCCCAGGCCACACTACAGTTGTGTTGGGCAGTGTTGTCCATTTCCCTCTCCTCCATCTGACAGCAAGCTCTCCTGGAGGCACACTGTGCTCATCCCCTAATAGCCCATCTGCCCTCTCCTGGCTGCCTAGTGTCTGCCTTCAAACCTCACTCTGAAGTTTGCTATAATTTCTTTCAACAACCAAGGATAACCGAGAAAACAAATCATGTCATTGAAAAGCCCTGGATCAAAAGATCTGTGCTCAGGACCAGCTGTTAGCCCTGAAGAGTCATGGAGGCTGGGCAAGTTGTTTAAGATACAGGCTCTATTTCTTCAAATGATTAATGAAGAGTCCAGCCCAAGTCCAGCTTCTCTGCAGTCTGTCTAATCTAGTATGTGTGAAAAGCCATTGGTATATATATATTTTTAAATTTGTGCCATCATGCGCATCTGACACTCTCAGAAGAGTTAATCTCCTTTCCTTCTAATGTAAGTGCATTCTCTAGGGATGAAGTATAGGTGTCTTTAAGCCTTCTGGCCACTTTCGGTCTATAACAAAGGTGTTCCAGGAAGCTCTTTCTTTGTAAATGAACTGTCAGAACGACAAGGGAGAAGTCAGTACTCAGACAGGGAGTGACAGCAAGAAATCCCACTGCCTTGAGTCCCACAAACTTCCTTCTCACTCAGTTACCTTACCAGCCTGGCCACCTTCCTCCAAGCCTCACGTCCAGGCCCTGGTGGCCTTTAACATGTGAATATGGTCATCACCGCCTGCCTTAGATCTTCTAATGATCACTTTTAAGATCATGTTTAAATGACTGGCCGAGTGACTCTTCATGATATGATCCCTGCCCCTCTGTTTGGGCCACTCGTTTAGTCACTTTTCTTACTGCTGTCCATAAAATCACTAGCTGTCCCCTATAAAATATGGGGCTACAAGTTAAATTTTAGTTTCAGATGAAAAAAAATGTTTTAGTACAAGTATGTTCCCAATATTGAATGAGACATATGAAAATATTATTTTTTGTTTACCTGAAATTCAAATTTCACTGAGCATCTTGCATTTTTATCTGATAAATATGGCAGCTCTACCAGTTACACTATGTGGTGTCATGGGCCCCTGCCTTCCCCCTGCTATCATTTCTCCTTAGCACTCTCTGCTCCTCCCTCACACCCACAGCTCATTTAGGACCCCCTCCATTTCCTCTAAAGAGTCTCCATCACCTCCCATTTTAATTTAGATACTTCTTTGTGGTACCCTGGGTCCATTTCTAATATGTACTTATAAAAACTTATTGCAACTGCTTATTTGTATATTTATCTGACTCACTAAACTAGACTTTCTCAAGGGCAGTATCTGTGGTCTATTCTGTATATCTCTATAAACTAACAGTGTCTGGCACACAGTAACTCTTTAACAACATTTGTTTGACAAGCCACATGGTGCCATTTTACTAGCATTCTAAAGCACATAGAGAGAAACACACGGCCAGAGGCCTAGGGTTCCTGGTGGAAGGAGAAGAGGGTACCAGATGTGAAAGCTGCTAACTAGCTTCCAGATGGTCACCCTCCCGGTGCCTTTCAGGGGACAGAGGTGAGGGTGCAGACCACAGACAGAGCAGGAGGGCCATCCAGAAGGGCACAGTCAGGAAGATCTTGGCCAACTAGCAGAGACTTAGAACACAAGCATGAGACAGGGGACAACACAGTCAGGAAGCCTTTCATCTCAGTCCTCACAGAATAAGTCAGAATAACAATTCAACAGGAAGGCAAAATTGGATTGCTTAGCTGATAAACATGGGCTAGCCACGAAACCCTTTCCTCTAAGAATTTCAGCAGAAGAAAGGGATTGGCACTATCTGGCCACACCTGTTTTAACAAAGCTCAGAACACAATAGGCATGAACAAGCAACTTCAGAGCTCACAGCAAGCCCTCCTGCTAGGGATACTAGGAGAGCGGCAAATACTTTTAAAGGCAGGTGGCAGCTTTCCTATTTCACTCTGTGAATTAGCAAGAGAAGTGAGGAGGGTTATGCAGGCAGAGACCTGGTGAATCTGCCACGAAAGGGAAAAAGGAACACTGGCTGTCAACGTTTATCAGTGTCTTAGGATCCCAGCTCACCCTTGGTTTAACTCATTTCTTAATCAGAAGCTTTCCCCTGCATTTCTGTCAAGTTCTCTCCTTTTTCTTCTCATCAGCATTTTTACCCTTCAGCCCTACTCCCCAGGTGAATAGATTTTAGTTTAGTGGACCTTTAATGATATATATGCTACTGTACTATACAGAATAAATATTAATAGCCTGAAAAATATTCATAGCTCTCACAGCATACTTGTTCTAGGAATTATCCTAAGGAAATAACAGAGGCTTAAAGAACATAAATATTTATGTTCAGTGACACTCATTACAATATTGTTAAAACAGATAAATCTGAGAAATTCATGCAATGAAATACTAAGGATTCATTAAAATAATATAAGTATAGTTAATAGTAGAGGGAAATGCTTGTGATTACTTTTGTAATGAGAGAATAAAAAATACATGTAACATATATATTACACACACGTGTATATATGTATATGTTTACATATAACAAATACAATGCAAAATATATGGTAAATGATTTGAGCGAATAAGAAACAATAAAGCATGGAGTTAGAAGCATTTGGCTTAGAATCACAAAGGTTTAGGTGTACCACTTTTTACCTAAGATCCCGGGAATTTATCGGGGCTTAGGATGCCATTGAAAAATGAGGGAAATAGTAATTGTCTTACAGAGTTATTTTGCGGGTTTATATGAGAAATCATTTGTTAAATGCTTACTGTAGACTTCAGTTCATTTCAGTTGCTCAGTCGTGTCCGACTCTTTGCGACCCTATGAATTGCAGCACACCAGGCCTCCCTGTCCAGCACCAACTCCTGGAGTTCACTCAGATTCACGTCCATCGAGTCCGTGATGCCATCCAGCCATCTCATCCTCTGTTGTCCCCTTCTCCTCCGGCCCACAATCCCTCTCAGCATCAGAGTCTTTTCCAATGAGTCAACGCTTCGCATGAGGTAGCCAAAGTATTGGAGCTTCACCTTTAGCATCATTCCTTCCAAAGAATCCCAGGGCTGATCTCCTTCAGGATGGACTGGTTGGATCTCCTTGCAGTCCAAGGGACTCTCAAGAGTCTTCTCCAACACCACAGTTCAAAAGCATCAATTCTTTTGCGCTCAGCTTTCTTCACAGTCCAACTCTCACATCCATACACTCTCACTGGAAAAACCATAGCCTTGATAGATGGACCTTTGTTGGCAAAGTAATGTCTCTGCTTTTCAATATGCTATCTAGGTTGGTCATAACTTTTCTTCCAAGGAGTAAGCGTCTTTTAATTTCATGGTGCAATCACCATCTGCAGTGATTTGGGAGCCTAAAAAAATAAAATCTGACACTGTTTCCACTGTTTCCCTATCTATTTCCCATGAAATGATGGGATCAGATGCCATGATCTTTGTTTTCTGACTGTTGAGCTTTAAGCCAACTTTTTCACTCTCCTCTTTCACTTTCATCAAGAGGCTTTTTAGTTCCTTTTCAATTTTCTGCCATAAGGGTGGTGTCATCTGCATATCAGAGGTGATTGATATTTCTCCCAGAAATCTTGATACCAGCTTGTGGTTCATGTAGCCCAGCATTTCACATGATGTACTCTGCATATAACTTAAATAAGCAGGGTGACAATATATAGCCTTGACGGACTCCTTTCCCAATTTGGAACCAGTCTGTTATTCCATATCCAGTTCTAACTGTTGCTTCTTGACCTGCATATAGGTTTCTTAGGAGGCAGGTAAGGTGGTCTTGTATTCCTATCTCTCTCAGAATTTTCCACAGTTTTCTGTGATCCACACACTCAAGGGCTTTGATGTAGTCAATAAAGCAGAAGGAGATGTTTTTCTGGAACTCTTGCTATTTCAATGATCCAACGGATGTTGGCAATTTAATTTCTGGTTCCTCTGCCTTTTCTAAAACCAGCTTGAACATCTGGAAGTTCACACTTCATGTATTGCTGAAGCTTGGCTTGGAGAATTTTGAGCATTACTTTGCTAGCGTGTGAGATGAGTGCAATTGTGTGGTAGTTTGAGCATTCTTTGGCATTGCCTTTCTTTGGGATTGGAATGAAAACTGACATTTTCCAGTCCTGTGGCCACTGCTGTGTTTTCCAAATTTGCTGGCCTATTGAGTACAGCACTTTCACAGCATCATCTTTCAGGATTTGAAATAGCTCAATTGGAATTCCATCACCTCCACTAGAGTTGTTCCTAGTGATGCTTCCTAAGGCCCACTTGACTTTGCATTCCAGGATGTCTGGCTCTAGGTGGGTGATCACACCCCTGTGGTTAACTGGATCATAAAGATATTTTTTATTAATTCTTCTCTGTATTCTTGCCACCTCTTCTTAATATCTTCTGCTTCTATTAGATCCATACAGTTTCTGTCCTTTATTGTGCCCATCTTAGCATAAAATGTTCCCTTAGTGTCTCTAATTTTCTTAAAGAGATTTGTAGTCTTTCCCATTCTATTGCTTTCCTCTATTTTTTGCACTGACTACTGAGGAAGGCTTTCTTATCTCTCCTGCTATTCTTTGGAACTCTGCATTCAAATGGGAACATCTTTCCTTTTCTCCTTTGTGTTTTGCTTCTCTTCTTTTCTCAGCTATTTGTAAGGACTCCTCAGAAAACCACTTTTCCTTTTCATATTTCTTTTTCTTGGAAATTGTCTTGATCACTGCCTCCTCACAATGTCATGAACCTCCATCCATAGTTCCTCAGGCACTCTGTCTATCAGATCTAATCCCTTGAATCTATTTGTCACTTCCACTGTATAATCATAAGGGATTTAATTTAGGTCACAGAAGAATGGTCTAATGATTTCCCCTACTTTCTTCAATTTCAGTCTGAATTTTGAAATCTGTAATTCATGATCTGAACCACAGTCAGCCCCTAGTCTTATTTTTGCTGTGTAGAGCTTCTACGTCTTTGGCTGCAAAGAATATAATTAATCTGATTTCGGTATTGATCATCTGGTGATATCCATGTGTAGAGTCTTCTCTTGTGTTGTTGGAAGAGGGTGTTTGTTATGACCAGTGCATTCTCTTGGCAAAACTCTATTAGCCTTTGCCCTGCTTCATTCCGTACTTTAAGGCCAAATTTTCCTTTTACTCCAGGTATCTCTTAACTTCCTACTTTTGCATTCCAGTCCCCTATGATGGACATCTTTTCTGGGTGTTAGTTCTAGAAGGTCTTGTAAGTCTTCATAGAACAGTTCAGCTTCAGCTTCTTCAGCATTACTGGTCATGGCATAGACTTGGATTACTGTGATACTGAGTGGTTTGCCTTGGAAATGAATAGATGTCATTCTGTTGTTTTTGAGATTGCAACCAAGTACTGGTTTCAGACTCTTTTGTTGACTATGATGGCTACTCCATTTCTGCTAAGGAATTCTTGCTGACACTAGTAGACACAATGGTAACCTGAATTAAATTCACCCATTCCAGTCCATTTTAGTTCACTGATTCCTAAAATGTCAGTGTTCACTCTGGCCATCTCCTGTTTAACCATGGACTTAACATTCCAGGTTTCTATGTAATATTGTTCCTTACAACATCATACTTTACTTCCATCACCAGTCACATCCATAACTGGGCATTGTTTTTTCTTTGGCTCCATATCTTCATTCTTTCCGGAGTTATTTTTCCATTCTTCTCCAGTAGCATATTTGGCACCTACTGACCTGGGAAGTTCATCTTTCAGTGTCATATCTTTTTGCCTTTTCATACTATTCATGGGCTTCTCAAGGCAAGAATACTGAAGTGCTTTGCCATTGCCTTCTCTAGTGAACCACATTTTATCAAAACTCTCCACCATGACTTTTCTGTCTTGGTTGGCCCTACAGGGCATGGTTCATAGTTTCATTGAGTTAGACAAGGCTGTGGTCTATGTGATCAGTTTCATTAGTTTTCTGTGATTGTAGTTTTCATTCTTTCTGTCCTCTGATGGATAAGGATAAGAGGCCTATGGAAGCTTCCTGATAGTGGAGGCTCACTGTGAGGGAAACTGAGTCTTGTTCTGATGGGCAAGACCATCCTCAGTATATCTTAATCCAATTTTCTGTTGATTGTAGGCTATGTTCCCTTCCTGTTGTCTGACCTGAGACCAAACTATGGTTGAGGTAAGGAAGATACTGGTGACCTCCTTCAAAAGGTCCCATGCACACACTGCTGCACTCAGTGCCCCCAATCCTGCAACAGGACACTGCTGACCCACACCTCCACCAGAGACTCCTGGACACACACAGGCGAGTCTGGGTCAGCCTCTTGTGGGCTCACTGCTCCATTCTCCTGGGTCCTGGTGGGCACAAGGTTTGTTTGTGCCCTCCAAGAGTCTATTTCCCCAGTCCTCTGAAAGTTCTGAATCAAATCCCACTGGCTCCAAAGTCGAATTCCCTGGGGGTTCTCAGTCCCTTTGCCAGATCCCCAGGTTCAGAAATCTGTTGTGGGTCCTAGAACTTTCCTTAACAATGTTGAGAATTTCTTTGGTATAATTGTTCTACAGTTTGTGGGTCATCTGCTCAGCAGCTCTGCTGCTGCTGCTGTCACTTCAGTCAGGTCCAACTCTGTGCAACCCCATAGATGGCAGCCCACCAGGCTCCCCTGTCCCTGGGATTCTCCAGGCAAGAACACTGGAGTGGGTTGCCATTTCCTTCTCCAATGCATGAAAGTGAAAAGTGAAAGTGAAGTTGCTCAGTCATGTCCGACTCTTAGCGACCCCATGGACTGCAGCCTGTCAGGCTCCTCCATCCGTGGGATTTACCGGGCAAGAGTACTGGAGTGGGGTGCCTTCTCCAGCTCAGTGGCTCTATAGTGAAGTTAATGGCAACCTCCTCCAAGCTTATGCCACAGGCTGTGTGATGAGCCTTACCACATAGGAATTCAATAAATGACATTTTTATTAAAAAGCATGAAGTCCAAAATATTACCCTATATGTACAAAACTATTAATGTGGTATCACTAGATAATTATATTACATGTTTCAATTTGTTCTCCATGCATTTTCATTCTTAAAATTACCCATAGTGAATAGTTATTTCTTTCATATTCTAATTAAGCTATTATAGCAAATAAGTTGGCATAAAGCTTGCAACAGCTAAGACATTTCTTCAGCAATAAAAAATGCTTTGTTTTCTTTTATCTTTAAAGACGTGGTGAAAAAAGTCTTAAAGATATTGTCAAAAATATGGCATGATCAAATAGGGATCCTGTGTAACTCAGTAGTTCCTGGCAGAATGTGAAAATTCAAAACGGCTCTAGCCTCCTTAGGCAAAACCTTAACTCTGAAAGCCAGTCTGTAGGCACTGTGTCTGTGTCTGTGTTACACTTGTAAAGTTTAATTAAAATTACCATACAGTGAGATCAGGTAGTTTCTGAGAATCACTTCAGCAACAAGGCCACCAAATTAATTATGTCTGATGAAAGACGGTATGAGGGGGAGCCATATTTAGTAATGCAGGACAAGATAAATCTTTCTCTAGTTACACACCTGATTAAATCCTTGAACAGCCTTATAGAACAGCCTGATTCATTTAGGGATATTTTCAGTTTGCTTTTTGATGTTTTCTTCACCCTCTGTTGCTATCATGGACTTCTGGGTTTAGCAAACTTGTTGTATCTGTTCTTCTGCACTCATTTCTCTCTGAGAAATGACAGTTAATAATGAGAAAATGAGTGTGTTGTCACAAACAACATTGAGATTGAGGAGGGAACTGACAGCAGCTGCAGTAGCTGAAATCTTACCAACAGGAATAGCACTCTCAAACAAAGGCAATTTTATTTGTCCAATGTGACAAAGGTTACTACTATTTAATTTATAATAAACTCTAGGTCCACGTCTAGTGTGATGAAATGACAGAGCATCTTAGTCTAGAAATATTTTCACAGACAGATGGGATTTTTGTTATCAGTTATACAAGTAGTAAGAACACAGATTGAAGTGTTTTCTGACAAGTGCCCTCTTGCCAGCTATGAAAAGACTTCTCCTTTCTGTCCTCTGCCCTCAACCATCACGCTAGTCTTAACATCATCCTAGTCTACGAATTCACAGACTCACTGCCCTCTCTCTAGAATTGTTTGTTCTGCTGTTGGCCTCTCTGTATTAGAACCAGCAATTCTGCTAAAGTTCAACTGTGTTATATGTTCATGACCTTAGTTACAGTTTATAATTTAGACAATGTGATAATTCAGGAAGCATTAACAAGTAGAATGTATATTAGAAAGGAGGCAATATCATAATTATCCCAAAAGGAGGTGACTATATGCTTAGAGAACTCATGAGACATAGGAGAGACACAAGATAATATTCTAAACCTAGAACTCTTAGCAATAGAGTTCAGTTACATTAATTATTATATATTATATATAAATTATATGTTATTTTAATTATAATTTTAAAAAGATATGATTTGCAGCAGTTGTTCTATGAGCCAGATGGATGCATATTCCATTCAGGTCGGGGAATGACATGTTACCAAAACCCTCACTTCATTTTGAGCCCTGGGCCTGTGCTCGTTCAAAGTTTCACAGTATGGATTTTGAAGAGATTCACACTAGTTTGTGGACATAGAATATCATCACAGCGGATGAACTCCATAAGGGAATAAACATATAACATCTTCCCCATGCTCCTCATCTCCTCCCAAGAAAAAACATTCTCCTCGAATGTTACCCAGACTGGTTGCCTCCAGGTAGATCATCTTTTACATTCTCACCCAGGCAGTTTTAGCTGCTTTGGCCACTTCACTACCTGGAAATTGTGTTTTGTTTAGCAGGATTGTAGTGAGTTGAATGGTAGCCTCCCCAAAGGATGTGTTCCTATCCTGTTCTCTAGAATAGGTGAATGTGACCTTATGTGAACAAAAGGATCTTTGTAGATGTGATTAAGTTAGGGATCTTGAGATAAGATCATCCTCGATTATACCAGTGAGCCCTTAACCCAAGGGAAAATATTCTTATTAGAGACACACAGAAGAGACAGACAAAAGAGGAGGCAGTGTGCCCACAAAGGCAGAGAGAGGAGTGATATAGCCACAAGCCAAACAATGTGACCAGAGCTGGCATGGTCAAGGAGAAGAATCTCCTCTAGAGCCTCTGGATAGAGCACAGCCCTGCTGATACCTGGAGTGTGGATTTCTGGCCTCTGGAAGTGTGAGAGAGTAAGCTTTGTTCTTACAAATCACCTAGTTTGTGGAAATTTGTCCCAGCAGCCACAGGAAACTAAAAGAAGCAGATTCTAGAGTTAGCCAACCAAGCTTCCATTCCTGGACCTGCTATGACCTTCAGTTCATTTAAGTTCAGTCGCTCAGTCATGTCCGACTCTTTGCGACCCCATGAATCGCAGCACGCCAGGCCTCCCTGTCCATCACCAACTCCTGGAGTTCACTCAGANTATTGTAAAGCAAAACAAACTAAAAAATAAAAATTAATTAAAGAAAAAAAAATGTCATTTAGCTGTTTTACCACTTTGTTTTTATTAATGAACATCACCATAATCATTATATTTATCTTTCTTCAAATATTTTGAGTTGGCCAAAAAGTTAATTTGGGTTTTTTGGTTCATTTGAAATTTTTTTTTGCCAATCCAGTTTTTAGGAAGCATCTTTGTAAGTGTCTTGGAGTTTACAAAGCCTGTCAAGGCTGCCTTCTTTTGGTGTACACCCAATCTTCAGTTTTTGCAGGCTTCCCTGTTCCCCTTAGAAACCTCAAAGTTGCCTATCAACTCTACTCTGAATGAATGTTCAGGAGAGTGTACACTGTCTTTTTTTCCTTTTGGAAAGGGGGGTGATAAAATCCAGTCAAATAATGTAGTCCTAGACCTATAGCACCTAGGCCATTCCACTGACAGATCACTGTCAAACACACTAGTTCTAAAATGTATTTTAAATCAGACATATAGCCAGATAATTGACAGGTAAATAAATAGCAGCAGTTTCCCAGAGGTAAGACAGATGTGGAAAAGGTGGTTTGCCTTGGAGTTATCAGGAAGCATGTTTCAGAGGGCAGGAATGGCCAGGCTGAGTAGGGGCAAACCAAGGCACAGTGATCTGTGTAAGTCAGGGCTATTATAAAGTAAATGAATAATAATTTAAAAAAAAAAGAAAAGAAAAGAAAGTCCAAGGAAAAGATCACCAAAATCTTTAAGTAAGGTGAAGTTCAAGAAGAGAGAAATCAACTCAAATTTGACCTCAGACAGCTAAATTCTTTTCAGGCAGATCTTTTTCTCCATCTCCTCGAAATTTGCTAGAAGGTGGATCAGAGGGGAAAAAAATAATAGATGTCACTTAAGAGAACTGGTTTCTCATATGGTGCTACTACTAACAGGCTGTTTGACCCGACCAAGTTCCCATTCTCAAACTCAAGATTTTTCATTCCTAAAAGGGGAAGGATGTACTTATAAGATCCCTGAACTCTGGCCTTGTGAACTACTGTCACCCTAGCATCATCAGTGGGCTTGTGAGCCTGTAAAAGGAGAGTGCCTCTGAAATATAGTGAGAGTATTTTTGTAAACAAAGATGGATAAGAGAGTGGGATATTTTTGTATATAATATTAGTCAAGAATTTGAAATTCCATTTTACTTGTTCTTTAGCATCAGCCTATTTAGCTTAACATTGATAATAGTTGTACATAGCACTTGTTTGATAATTACACGTGGAATTAATGAATAAATAAATGGTGGAGATTCCCACATGAATACTCCTGTGGATGTCCCTGTTACTTCATAGCTTACATTTGTAGTCAAAATGGTAGGCAGAATTATTTGCCCACACTCCTTTCCATTCCCTTTTGTCTTAGGATCTTTTATTATATTCTAAGGAAGAGGGAAGGTTGTGTCACTGTTTTTCTCTTAAACTACAAAGCTAATTACATATCTCAAATCACCAGGCTGATCCTGAAATGAATGCTCTGAATTATATATATGGAATTTATAAAGATGATAATGATGATCCTATGCCCAAGACAGCAAATGACACACTGATGTAAAGAACAGACTTTTGGACTAGGTGGGAAAGGCGAGGGTGGAATGATTTAAGAGAATAGCATTGAAACAAGTATATTATCATATATAAAATAGAAGACCAGTGCAAGTTCGATACATGAAGCAAGGCATTCATAACCAGTGCTCTGGGACAACCCAGAGGGAAGGGGTGGGGAGGGAAGTGAGAACGAGGTTCAGAATGGGGGCACATGTGCACCTGTGGCTGATTCCTGTTGATATATGGCAAAAACCACAATATTGTAAAGTAATTATCTTCCAATTAAAATAAATAAATTTAAAAAAAATAGAACATTGAATAGGGAGGAAGAGAAGAATTCTTACTCATGAAAAGCAAGGACTCATCTACTAGAGAAGCATAGCTTCTCCAAGGAATTGTATCACTTATGTTCTATAGAAGCTAAGTTCTTAAGCTGAATTGAATACTTTCAGCCTGGTGGGGCAAATTAGTTTATTGAACACAAGGTTGGGGTGATATAGGTGAATGAATAAAGACCATGTTTAGGTAAGTGAGAAAGATGTATTTTTAGGTTCTGAACTCTTGGGAAAGGGCAATGGGATATTGATTTGGAACATGGGTGATGGTTGAACCCACATTTATCTTATTTAGCTGAACATGAAACACAGTTCAGTCATTCTCCTTTAGGCTTGTTTTGGTCCAAAGATTGTACATACAGTCTCTTCCTCGCCATCATGCACTGGGCTGTATCTATAGAGTAGCAGATATCTGCTGTGTACTTGCAGGAAGTTTATAAACATCCAACATTTTCAGGTTTTATCTTGTTTGGTATAATACAGAGGCACTTTTTTTTCCCCCTGTTTATCATTTGTTCCCTAGGATTATATTCTAAAGTTCTAGATGATTCCTTGCCAGATTCACCTGAATATATAAAGAAGTAGGGACCTATAAGAAAGGTATATTCTGTTCCCTCATGACACTGCTAATGTGTATGCTGTTGTTTAGTTGCTAAATCATGTCCCACTCTTTTGCGATCCCATGGACTGTAGTTCACTAGGCTCCTCTGTCCATGGTATTCTCAGGCAAGAATACTGTGTGGGTTGCCATTTCCTTCTCCAGGGGATCTTCCTGACTCAGTTCAAACCCTCATCTCCTGCATTGGCAAGCAGATTCTTTACCACTGAGTCACCAGGGAATGACAATAATATGTGTGGCATCTATACTATTAATGTAAACAAAGACACAGTTTCTAAAACTTATTTGTTAGAATTCATTAATCCATTTTTTAGTCATCCCAGGAACATTTATTGGAAAGCTACTGTGTACATCACTTCTCAAGTGAAGCTGATGGTTAGACCTTCTTTTTGAACACTTTTCATTATTTAGACCTTTTGCTCAAATTTTTAAGTTAACTTCTCCTTGATTGCCAATGTAAAGAGATGTTGTCGCACTCTAAACACAGAGTGTTTTTAATTTTTAAAAATGATAATGTAGTCAAATTAACTTTTATGGGGGAGGTAGTTCTTTGATTCTTAATATTGATACATGTACAGCTCATGGGCTTCCCACGTGGCCCATTTGGTAAAGAATCCACCTGCCAGCACAGGAGACACAAGAGATGTGGGTTTGATCCCTGCATCAGGAAGATCCCTTGGAGTAGGAAATGGCAACCCATCATAATCACCACTATTAGGACATGAATGCTTCTATTACCTCCAAAAATTGCTCCCTATGTTACTCCTAAAGTGTATTAAATTCGCTCTACTGCTATGCCCTGGCAACCAGTGAACTAGCTATAGTTTTGTCTTTTAGAGAATGTCATAGAATAGAATAATACATTCAGTGTATAACCTTTTGAAACTGAGTTCTGCTCAGCCTAATGCCTTATAGATTGAGCCAAGTTGTTCATATCAATAGCTCATTCATTTTTATTATTGAATAGCATTCTACTGTACAGGTATACTGAAGTTTGTTTATCCACCCATATGTTGAAGGACATTTGGATTGTTTTATTTGGTTAGTATGAATAGAACTGATATAAACAATCCTGCATAGGTTTTTCTGTGAACATAAGTCTTCATTTCTCTAAGGAAAATACCAGGATTGGGGATTGCTGGGTCATTTGTTTAACTTTATGAGAAGCTGCCAAATTGTTTCCAGAATGGTTGTACCATACTGCATTCCTACTGAAAACACATGAGAGTTCCAGTTGTCCTGCATTCTTCACTAGTACTGACTTGGCATTATCAGTTTGTTTGTTTTTTTTTTAAAGCCATTCTAAATAGAGGGATGGCATATTTCATCATGATTTTAATTTGCATTTCCCTGATGGCTGATGATGCTGAACATCTTTTTATGTATATAATTACTGTCATCCATATATTCTCATTTTTGAAGGATATATTCAAGTTTGGTTTTTTATTGCTGAATGTTGAGATTCCTTTATATATTCTGAATGCAAGGTCTTTCTTGAGATATGTAATTTGTAAATATTTATCCTAGCTTGTAGCTTGTGACAGGAACTTTGTCAGAGCAAAGTTTTAAATTTTGATGGACTCATAGTTATCAATTTTTTCCTTCATGTATCGTGTTTTGGTGTCATGTTGAAGAATTCTTTACTTAACTTTTGGACTTATCTCCTTTGTTTTCTTCTAATGCCTTATAGTTGTACATTTAGATCTATTGTTCATATGTCTTAATTTTTATATAAGATATGAGGTATGGGCTGAGGTCTATATTTGCATATGGGTGTGTAATTGTTTCTAAACAATTTGTTTTAAAACTATCCTTTCTCCACTGAATTATTTTCTAGTTTCATAAAAAAATAAAATGATCATATCTGTGCAAGTCTAATTGTAGAACCTGTACCCTCTTCCATTGATCTGTGTGTCTATCCCTATGCTAGCACGACTCTGTTTTTATGCTATAGCTTTATACTAAGTCTTAAAATTAGGTAGTGTAATTCTTCAAACTTTATTCTTTCTTCTCCAAATTGTTTCAGCTATTCTAGTATCTTTGTCTTTCCATATACATTTTAGGATTTACTTGTCTGTAAGTGAAGAGGAACTAAAAAGCCTCTTGATAAAAGTAAAAGAGGAGAATGAAAAAGTTGGCTTAAAGTCAACATTCAGAAAACGAAGATCATGGCATCTGTTATCACTCCATGGGAAATAGATGGAGAAACAGTGGAAACAGGGTCAGACTTTATTTTTTGGGGCTCCAAAATCACTGCAGATGGTGACTGCAGCCATAAAATTAAAAGATGTTTACTCCTTAGAAGAAAAGTTATGAGCAACCTAGATAACATATTCAAAAGCAGAGACATTACTTTGCTGACTAAGGTCCGTCTAGTCAAGGCTATGGTTTTTCCTGTGGTCATGTATGGATGTGAGAGTTGGACTTTGAAGAAGGCTGAGTGCCAAAGAATTGATGCTTTTGAACTGTGGTGTTGGAGAAGACTCTTGAGAGTCCCTTGGACTGCAAGGAGATCCAACCAGTCCATTCTGAAGGAGATCTGCCCTGGGATTTCTTTGGAAGGAATAATGCTAAAGCTGAAAGTCCAGTACTTTGCCCACCTCATGCGAAGAGTTGACTCATTGGAAAAGACTTTGACGCTGGAAGGGATTGGTGGCAGGAGGAGAAGGGGACGACAGAGTATGAGAAGGCTGGATGGCATCACGGACTCGATGGACGTGAGTCTGAGTGAACTCCGGGAGTTGGTGATGGACAGGGAAGCCTGGCATGCTGCAATTCATGGGATTGCAAAAAGTCGGACATGACTGAGCGACTGAACTGAACTGAACTGAACTGTCTGTATCTACAATAATCCTGCTAGGATTTTTATTTTAATTGTGTTAAAATTATAGATAAATTCGGAGAGCACTTACTACTTTACTATGGTGAATATTCCAGAAACAATATAACCCTCCATTTAATTAGATCTTTTAAAGTCTCTCTTATTAATGTTTTATAGTTTTAGCAAACAGATCTTGTACATCATGTTAGATTTACACATAAATATTTCAGGGTTTTTAGAGCTATTGTTAATGGTATTTTTTAAACATTTAGTTTTCTAATTTGTTTATTTTAGAATGTAGAAATACCACCTTGTTAAACTCATTTATTGATTCTAGGAGATTATTTGTTTTTGAAAGAATCAAGAATTTTCTGTAAAGACAGTCATGTTGTCTATGAAGAACATTTTTGTGTTTTCATTTTCAATCTCTATGTCTTCTTAATTTATTTTTGTTGCCTTATTATATGGCTAGGACTTCTAGTATGTATTGAATAGTAGTGAGCACAGGCACGCCTAACTTTTCCTGACTTTAGGGGGAAAGCGTTCTGTTTTCTACCATTAATTTTAATGTTAACTGTAGGGGTTTCTTCTTAGATGTTCTTTCTCACATTGAGCAAGTTTCTTCTGTTCCCAGTTTGCTGCAATTTTTTTAGTGTTTAATATCAGTGTTTCATAATGTTTACTCAATGCAGTAAAATTATCTGGGCCTGGGGACCTGGAGGTTTCTTTATTAAAAGGTTTTAAACTACAAAGTCCATTTTAAAAACAGCTATAGGGCTATTTAGGTTATTTTCTCTTTAGTGAGTTTTAGCAACTTGTAACTGTTGTGTCAGACAGACCATAAGACATACCCAGGTGGCGCAGTGGTAAAGAAGCCGCCTGCCAGTGCAGGAGATGGGGGTTTCATCCCTGGGTTGGGAACATCTCTTGGAGGAGGAAATGGCGACCCACTCTGGTATTCTTGCCTGAGAAATCTCATGGACAGAAGAGTCTGGAGGGCTATAGTCTATGGGGTCACAAAGAGTCAGACACACACGCACTCATGCACAGACCGTAAGGTGGCCCCCAATTCTGCTTGCCTCTTGGTGTTCACACCTTTATGTTATCTACTCCCTTCAAGTGTGGACAGTCCCTGTGTCTTGCATCTAACCAGTAGAATATGGTAAACACAATAAGGTATCACTCCCATAATTAAGTTGTCTTATCAGGCAAAGGTTCTCAGTCCTGTAATGACATTGTTACATAACATCATCTTAGTAGGCTTTTTCTAGAGATTCTCCATATGGGCTGAATTGTGTACATGTTCATGTTGGAGAAACCTCTGTGGCATGGGACTGCAGGCAGCCTCTAGGAATTGTAGTGACATGTTGACCCAAAGGTGGCCACTAGCCAACAGTTATCAAAACCCAGAGCCATCAGTCATTTAGGTACAAGGAAATGAATTGTGGCAACAGCTTGAATGAGCATGGAAGCATAGTCTTCCTTCCTTATTCAAGCATCCAGATGAGAATAATGCCTGCTTGACATTTTGTGTGATGTAAGTACCTGACAATTAGCTGTTTGGATTATAATTAAAGGCCTGATTAACCTTTTGTTTGCTGAGGCATCCACTTCAAAGACATCCATCTCAAATGAACACGTTGACAGTTCAGTCCGTTCAGTCACTCAGTTGTGTCCAACTCTTTGCAACCCCATGGACTGAACCAGGCTTCCCTGTCCATCACCAGCCCCCAGGGCTTGCTTAAACTCATGTCCATTGAGTCAGTGATGCTGTCCAACAAGCTCATCCTCCCTCATCCCCTTCTCCTCCTGCCTTCAATCTTTCCCCACATCAGGGTCTTTTTTAATGAGTCAGCTCTGTGCATCAGGTCGCCAGAGTATTGGAACATTAGCTTCAGCATCAGTCCTTCCAATGAGTATTCAGGACTGATTTCTTTTAAGATTGACTGGTTGAATCTTCTTGCAGTCCAAGACTCTCAAGAGTCTTCTCCAACAGCACAGTTCAGAAGCATCAATTCTTCAAGGCTCAGCTTTCTTTATAGTCCAACTCTCACATCCATACATGACTACTGGAAAAATCATAGCTTTGACTATATGGCCCTTTGTTGGCAAGGTAATATATCTGCTTTTTAATATGCTGTCCAGGTTTGTCATAGCTTTTTTTTTCAAGGAGCAAGCATACTTTTAATTTCATGGCTGCAGTCACCCAGTTATCAGATTTAGATAGCTGACCAACTGACTGGCTGCTTGCTTTCCCTTTGCTATGCTTTAATTCCTGTTCTTAATGTTTTGGGCTTCCCAGGTGGCACATTTGGTAAAGAATTTGCCTGCCAATGCAGGAGACACAAAAGACATGGGTTTGATCCTGGGTCAGGAAGATCCCTGGAATAGAAATGGCAACCCACTCCAGTATTCTTGCCTGGAAGATTCAATGGACAGAGCAGCCAGGTAGGCTACAGTCCATGGGGTTGCAAATAGATACGACTGAGCACACACGTTTACTGTTTTAAATTCACCAGTAAATAGTGAACCTGTGAAGTTCTATGCACCCTAACTTAAGTCCCAGTAAGGCAGAACTCTAGGTCTGTGTCCTCTCTCTTTATCCTTTTTTCTACTCAACCTTGCTCTTGGGCCCCAAGTGTGCCATATACCCTCCAGGACTTGTGAGTAATGAATGTTGTTTTTTTTTAAGTTCCCCGATGGTTGTTGCTGCAGTATGTCTTACAATCATAAGGACCTCAAGGGCTGGTCCAACCACAAAATTTACTCTGAAAAGGGAAGTGTCTGTGATGACTCGTCACAAATAGTACGGGCTCAGGTAGGATCCTCAGGCATTTCTAGCTTATACCACGACTATCAGTAGGCTAAGACCAACCCCAAACACTTCAATTGTAGCCTTATGAGACCATAAGCAGAGGACCCAGCCAGATGATGTTATATTGTTTTTTGGCTGCTTGTTTCTCTGTAATTTGTTACAAAACCACAGAAAACTAATATAGTAGTTTTTAAGGAATTGGTTCATTTCTTCTGTGCTGTTGAATTTATGTACATAAAATTGCAGGATTTTTTTTTTTAAGACTGTGGAGTGTATGGTGATGAAACCACACACCTTGGAATTAGGACTCTAACCCAGTCACACCTCAGATGGGGTTTGAACCCAGTCAAAACTCAGATTGGGGCTTGAACCTACTGTCTTTTAGTTAAAAATCACTCATCTGGTATCAGGACTTACTGAAGCTCAGGTTCTTCATGACTCAGTACAGAAGGAATTAAGCAAGAGGAAAAGTAATAGAAAAGAAATAGATTTATTAGTATAGGATATCTGTAAGGGAAACAAGTAGGCAAGTAAGGGGACTCTGCCCTGATTACTAAGTAGGAAAGCAGATTTATTTCGAGTTACACACTCCATAGAAGAGTGTTCAGTTCAGTTCAGTTCAGTTGCTCAGTTGTGTCGGAGTCTTTGCAACCCCATGAACTGTAGCACACCAGGCCTCCCTGTCCATCACCAACTCCCAGAGTTCACTCAAACTCATGTCGATCGAGTCGGTGATGCCATCCAGCCATCTCATCCTCTGTCTTCCCCTTCTCCTCCTGTCCCCAATCCCTCCCAGCATCAGGGTGACTTCCAATGAGTCAACTCTTCGCATGAGGTGGCCAAAGTACTGGAGTTTCAGCTTTAGCATCATTCCTTCCAAAGAACACCCAGGACCAATCTCCTTTAGAATGGACTGGTTGGCTCTCCTTGCAGTCCAAAGGACTCTCAAGAGTCTTCTCCAACACCACAGTTCAAAAGCATCAATTCTTCAGTGCTCAGCTTTCTTCACAGTCCAACTCTCCCATCCATACATGACCACTGGGAAAACCATAGCCTTGACTAGATGGAGCTTTGTGGCAAAGTAATGTCTCTGCTTTTGAATATGCTATCTAGGTTGGTCATAACTTTCCTTTCAAGGAGTAAGCATCTTTTAATTTCAAGTCAGCAGTCACCATCTACAGTGATTTTTGGAACCAAAAAAATAAAGTCTGACCCTGTTTCCACTGTTTCCCCATCTATTTCCCATGAAGTGATGGGACCAGATGCCATGATCTTTGTTTTCTGAATGTTGAACTTTAAGCCAACTTTTTCACTCTCCTCTTTCACTTTCATCAAGAGGCTTTTTAGTTCCTCTTCACTTTCTGCCATAAGGGTGGTGTCATCTGCATATCTGAGGTGATTGATATTTCTCCTGGCAATCTTGATTCCAGCTTGTGCTTCTTCCAGCCCAGCATTTCTCATGATGTACTCTGCATAGAAGTTAAATAAGCAGGGTGACAATATACAGCCTTGATGTACTCCTTTTCCTATTTGGAACCAGTCTGTTGTTCCATGTCCAGTTCTAACTATTGCTTCCTGACCTGCATACAGATTTCTCAAGAGGCAGGTCAGGTGGTCTGGTATTCCCATCTCTTTCAGAATTTTCCACAGTTTATTAGTTCCTCTTCACTTTCTGCCATAAGGGTGGTGTCATCTGCATATCTGAGGTTATTGATATTTCTCCCTGCAATCTTGGGGATGTTGATAAACCTCTCTACAATTCTTATCTATAACGTGAGGATGATAATAATAGTATATCATTCAGAGTACTACTGTGACAAATAAGTTGTCTATACATTATTATTACCCCATCTGTATAATTAAAAGGTCAATGAAGGGGGCTTGCCATTGTTAA
Organism: Aepyceros melampus; assembly: GCA_006408695.1. Classification (NCBI taxonomy): domain Eukaryota; kingdom Metazoa; phylum Chordata; class Mammalia; order Artiodactyla; family Bovidae; genus Aepyceros; species Aepyceros melampus. Next base: position 136,808 of record SJXQ01003759.1, read on the forward strand.
GATATAAAATGAGGCATATTAAAAATGTTGACTTGCTTTGAACAAAACATTTCAATCTGGCAGCGCCAAACAAGAAATGGTTAAGAGCTTTCCTCTGGCAGGAGATCTGGGAAAGACATGTAGAGAAGATATGGAAGCAGAGTAAGGAATTATATGGTTGGCTACAGCTTAAAGTCGAGTTGGCTGTTTGTGATGGGTTTTCCTCTGTTTCAGTTTCATAACCTTGAGGCATTTTCAGGCTTAGATTTTGGTTTGCTTACAAAGCTGCCTTGGCATTAGAGCCTTCTTAGTCTAATTTATCCTTATTTAACTAATTTAACAGCCTGTTGGAGAGAAGGGTGTCTCTAAACCTGTATTGGAGTCACCACCTCTTACCAAACAGAAACTCTTTTTGTCATTTAAAAGTCAGCTTTGCTTCAGCTTCTACTCAACCCATTTGCAAATATCCTGGAGTCTGTATTTCACCTGAGCTCCCCAGACAGAATTTTGCTAGCACTCCTCTTGGCCTGCAGCCTCACTTTGACACACTAAGTGGACTGACCTTGTTTCATGATGATCTCTTATCAGCTGGATGCTCCTTAGTGATGTTGAATATTTATTTGTCTTGGCCTCATTCATTCATAGCTTGCTATAGACTGTACATTATGTTGAAGTATATTATATATTTTTTATATCCTTTATGGAGAAGGCAATGGCAACCCACTCCAGTACTCTTGCCTGGAAAATCCCATGGAATTTGATACATAGTAGGTCTGTGATAAATAATTGAATGCACATGAATGCTCTCACAGGCACAAAAGGAGGAATCAAGAATATATGATAGTTCAGTTGGTAAAGAATCTGCCTGCAATGCAGGAGACCCTGGTTCAATTCCTGGGTCAGGAAGATCCGCTGGAGAAGGGATAGGCTACACACTCCAGTATACTTGGGCTTCCCTTGTGGCTCATTTGGTAAAGAATCTGCCTGTAATGTGGGAGACCTGGGTTTGATCCATGGGCTGGGAAGATCCCCTGGACAAGGTAAAGGTTACCCACTCCAGTATTCTGGCCTAGAGATTTCCATGGACAGTATAGTCCATGGGATCCCAAAGAGTTGGACACAACTGAGCAACTTTCACTTTCAGGCACTTTGGTTGGCTGCTAAATCCTGATAATGCTAAATTATGTTTTGGCTTCCCTGGCAGCTCAGTTGGTAAAGAATCTGCCTGCAATGCGGGAGACGTGAGTTCAATCCCTGGGTTGGGAAGATCCCCTGGAAAAAGAAAGGCTCTCCACTGCAGTGTTCTGGCCTGAAGAAGTCCATGGGGTTGCAAAGTGAGCAAGTGAGCAACTTTCACTTTCTCTCATGCATGTGAATGTTTGCATGTACTTTCCATTTTGCTTGGAATATGCTGACTTCTTCTCTTCCTGTCTGTGGCTCAGATTATGAACTCCTCATTGCAAAATTCAGAATTAAATTGAAGTAAGGAGGGAAATGGAGAAGGCAATGGCACCCCACTCCATTACTCTTGCCTGGAAAACCCCATGGATGGAGGAGCCTGGTGGGCTGCAGTCCATGAGGTCGCAAAGAGTGGGACATGACTGAATGACTTCACTTTCACTTTTCACTTTCATGCATTGGAGAAGGAAATGGCAACCCACTCCAGTATTCTTGCCTGGAGAATCCCAGGGACGGGGAAGCCTGGTGGGCTGCCATCTATGGGGTCGCACAGAGTCAGACACGACAGAAGCGACTTAGCAGCAGTAGCAAGGAGGGAAAACCACTAGACCATTCAGGTATAACCTAAATCAAATCCTTTATGATTAACAGTGGAAGTGACAAATAGATTCAAGGGATTAGATCTGATGGACAGAGTGCCTGATGAACTGTGGAAAGAGGTTCATGACATTGTACAGAAAGCAGTGACAAGACCATCCCCAAGGAAAAAAAAATACAAAAAGGAAAAATGGCTGTCTGAGGAGGCCTTACAAATAGCTGAGAAAAGAGAAGCAAAAGACAAAAGAGAAAAGCAAAGATGTACTCATTTGAATGCAGAGTTCCAAAGAATAGCAAGGAGAGATAAGGAAGCCTTCCTCAGTGATCAATGCAAAGAAATAGAAGAAAACAATAGAATGGGAAAGACTGAGATGTCTTCTTGAAAATTAGAGATTCCACAAGGGAACATTTCATGCAGAGATGAGCACAGTAACAGACAGAAATGGTATGGACCTAACAGAAGCAGAAGATACTAAGAAGAGGTGGCAAGAATACACAGAAGAACTATACAAAAAAGACCTTCATGACCCAGATAACCACAATGGTGTGATCACCCACCTAGAGCCAGACATCCTGGAATGCAAAGTCAAGTGAGCCTTAGGAAGCATCGCTATGAACAAAGCTAGTGGAAGTGATGGAATTCTAATAGAGCTATTTCAAATCCTGAAAGATGATGCTGTGAAAGTGCTGCATTCAATAGGCCAGAAAATTTGGAAAACTGAGCAGTGGCCACAGGACTGGAAAAGGTCAGTTTTCATTCCAATCCCAAAGAAAGGCAATACAAAGAATGTTCAAACTACTGCACATGCACTCATCTCACATGCTAGCAAAGTAATGCTCAAAATTATCAAAGCCAGGCTTCAACAGGATGTGAACCGTGAACTTCCAGATGTTCAAGCTGGATTTAGAAAAAGCAGAGGAACCAGAGATCAAATGGCCAACATCTGTTGGATCATTGAAAAAGCAAGAGAGTTCCAGAAATACACTTAATTCTGCTTTATTGACCACACCAATGCCTTTGACTGTGTAGATCACAACAAACCATGGAAAAGTCCTCGAGAGATGGGAATACGACCACATGCCCTGCCTTCTGAGAAGCTTGTATGCAGGTCCTGTGGTTCCAAATCAGGAAAGGAGTATGTCCTGGCTGTATACTGTCACCCTGCTTATTTAATTTATATGCAGAGTATTATTATTATTATTAAAGTCGCTCAATCATGTCTGACTGTTTGTGACCCCATGGACTATACCGTCCATGGAATTCTCCAGGCTAGAATACTAGAGTGGGTAGCCTTTCCCTTGTCCAGGAGATCTTCCCAACCCAGAGATTGAACCCAGGTCTCCTGCATTGCAGGTAGACTCTTTACCAACTGAGCCACCAAGGAAGCCCAAGAACACTGGAGTGGGTAGCCTATCCCTTCTCCAGCGGATCTTCCTGACCCAGGAATCGAACCAGGGTCTCCTGCATTGCAGGTGGATTCTCTACCAACTGGGCTATGAGGGAAGCTTCTGTATATCATACAAAATGCCGGCTGGATGAAACTCAAGCTGGAATCAAGATTTCCAGAAGTATCAATCACCTCAGATACACAGATGACACCACCCTTATGGCAGAAAGCAAAGAAGAACTAAAGAGCCTCTTGATGAAAGGGAAAGAAGAGAGTGAAAAAGCAGACTTAAAACTCAACATTCTAAAAATGAAGATCATGGCATCCAGTCCCATCACTTCATGGTAAATAAATGGGAAAACAATGGGAACAGTGAGAGACTTTATTTTCTTGGGTTCCAAAATCACTACCAGATGGTGACTGTAGCCACAAAAATAAAAGATGCTTGCTCCTTGGGAAAAAAGTCATGACCATCCTAGAGAGCATATTAAAAAGCAGAGACATTACTTTGTCCACAAAGTTCCGTCTAGTCATAGCTATGGTTTTTCCAGTAATAATATATGGATGTGAGAGTTGGACTATTAAAAAAAAACAAAACTGAGTGTGAAAGAATTGATGCTTTTGAATTGTGGTGTTGGAAAAGACTCTTGAGAGTTCCTTGAAATACATGGAGATCAAACCTGTCAATCCTAGAGGAAATCAGTCCGAATATTCATTGGAAGGACTGATGCTGAAGCTCCAATCCTTTGGCCACCTGATGTGAAGAACTGACTCCTTGGAAAAGACCCTGATGCTGGGAAAGATTGAAGGCAGGAGGAGAAGGGGACAACAGAGGATGAGCTGGTTGGATGGCATCACTGACTCAATTGACATGGGTTTGAGTAAACTTTGGGACTGGTGATGGACAGGGAAGCCTGGCGTGCTGCAGTCCACGGGGTTGCAAAGAGTTGGACACAACTGAGCAACTGAACTGACTGCCTGGCTCTTCTTATAGCTCAGGCTTCAGAGGCTCCACCTGCTAATCATATCCACAAAACCCTCCACCTATCTTTTAAAACACCCATTTTACAGTTTCATTTGTGTCTTTTTCAGAAGACTATAAGCTCCATTAATTAGGATCAGAAAACTTTATCCTCACAGGGATTCCTACATCTACCTCCTTTTCTGGTCCTTAGTCAGTCAGTCCAGTTGCTCAGTCGTGTCTGACTCTTTGTGATCAATGGATTGCAGCATGCCAGGCAGGCCTCCTTGTCCAACATCAACTCCTGGAACTTACTCAAAGTCACGTCCATTGAGTCAGTGATGCCATCCAACTATCTCATCCTCTGTCGTCCCCTTCTCCTCCCACTTTCAATATTTCTCAGCATCAGGGTCTTTTCCAATGGGTCAGTTCTTCACATCAGGTGGCCAAAGGATTGGAGTTTCAGCTTCAACATCAGTCCTTCCAATGAATATTCAGGACTGATTTCCTTTAGGATGGACTGGTTGGATATCCTTGCAGTCCAAGGGACTATCAAGAGTCTTCTCTAAAACCACAGTTCAAAAGTATCAATTCTTCTATGCTCAGCTTTCTTTATAGTCCAACTCTCACATCCATACATGACCACAGGAAAAACCATAGCTTTGACTAGATGGACCTTTGTTGGCAAAGTAATGTCTCTGCTTTTTAATATGCTGTATAGGTTGGTCATAGCTTTTCTTCCAAGGAGTAAGTGTCTAGTCACCATCGCAGTGATTTTGGAGCCCAAGAAAATAAGGTCTCTCACTGTTTCCACTGTTTCCCCATCAATTTGCCATGAAATGATGGGACCAGATGCCATGATGTTAGTTAGTTTTCCTGTATTTAATAAATAGATATTGAATAGATATTGAAATAGCTATTGTATCAGCATGTAACAAAAACAATAGTTATTTTCTCTTCTTTATCTTTGATCTGGTATTTTTCTCATGAACATACTTTTTCTACGCACATTGTTTTGTCTGGAGTAAGGCATATGACATGTTTATTATGCTTTTATTAAGGATTTAGGGACTTAATGAACCTAATAGAAAATACTACTTTCACAAATGAACACTTTGAGTTCTCAGTCCTTCTTTTGGATAATTTGTAGCCCTGTAGTGCTAACGTGAATTTCAAGGACAGTAAAGATATAAGGTCTTAGTTTTCTGATAAACCAATATGCAATTAAATTTGTTTTCCAGGAGAATTTTATGGGAATAAGACATAGGAATGAGCTAAAGTTACCATGTGATGGACAGGGAAGCCTGGCTTGCTGCAGTCTATGGGGTCATAAAGAGTTGGACACGACTGAGTTGACTGAATTAAACTGAACTGAAAGTTACCAATTGTATTGGCATAGTGATGAGATAAATGCAAGAGAAGAAGTAAAATTTCATTCCCTTCAAATACTTCGGTAGAATTTCCAATCCTGTATGCTGAGAACCCAGTCCCTTGAGATGATCCATGAAAAAGAGCTTACTGAGCAAATTAGTTTCAGAAATACTATTATTTATAATCCCCTTTTGGAAAGTATAATATGTGTTAGCATATTAAACACTCTGCAGTTTCCTAATGTTAAGAAATTGACTTAATTTAAGCCAGTGATTCCTAAATTGTTCAAACAAGATGTTCTCAAACTAACATGACCACAAACATTTTGTGTGTGACAAATCATACCTATCAACCTTCTGAGGAAATTGTGTTCTTTAAAACACACTTAGAGAAATTCTGTAGTAATATAATGATGGGCTAAAAAATTTTAATTATAGGATAAATGCATAACAATTATTACCACATTTGATTTGGTTGTACCTCCTAACCATTGTGTAGGGTCAACACCTTACCTCTAAATTCACATATTTAATCTTATCAAATGTGGCCAAGCATCTATAATAATTTAACTATCTGACCATAGAGTAAGTTTATAGAATGAAGAACAGCCACACATTTGTCTAAAGCTTAAATTACTTTGTCTTCAGTCACAATTAATAGTTTTTCTAAACTTTCTATGTATAGATTACTAATAATCAGTGGAAAGATTAATATCCAGCACTGTCAGAAACGTCCTCAAATTCATAAAATTGCTGTGAACATCAAGCTAGCAAAATTAAGAGATGACACTTTGTAAATGGCAAAGTACTTCACTAAGTGTTTCACCACTATATTTGGTGCAGACCTTTCCACAAGAAGGATCATCGTCAATATCCTTAAAATTACATCTCAAGTTGTCTTGAAGTTCTGGTTATTAGAGAGAAGAGACACAGAACAAGGCCCTGAAATTTTATCTTGACAAATTGGGCTGCATAGCAGCTTGTTTCATAGGACCTGAAATTTCATCTGAATACTAATGCTGGTATTGTGTTGACTCTACCAAGTCAAGCTTGAACACTCAGGCTTGCAGTTCACCCACCGTACAAATTTTCTTCATTACCACCATGTCCTCACATTCTAAAAGTCTGCCTTGCAAGAAATTACACGCATTTGAACACTGGCAACAAATGAGATCTGACAAGTAAACATTTTGCAGCAATAGGATTTGAAATCTGGACTTTGATTGCCTTCAATTCCTGATGATATTATATCCAGATTCCTCAGGTGATGTATTAAGAGTGTCCTTCCTTCTTGAAAAGCTATGGGGAATCAATATGGAGTGAGAGTTTTTAACAAGCTGCAGCACCTCAAAGCTGAAGCACTTAGTTGTTGAAGCTTGGCACACCACCTCTTTTAAGGTAAACCTTGAAAACTGTGAGAAACAATCTGCTATAAGAAGTCGTTTCACCTGCCATTTTCCTACAGAGACTGTTGGTGACTCCCAAAGAGTAGTCTAGATAAGTGCTTTCACCAGCTGGCACTCAGGAAAATCCCAGAATTGTCTTTAACGTGCATAGGACAAAGGCCCCTCATAACACCCCAGTGACCATTTTCAGGGAGTTACAATAAAATCACAGTGCATCGTTTGTTACAGACGTGAGCTCTCATAACTTCCATTTATAGAACTGGAGGCCTGAGAATGATGTTCTCAAGTGGTGCCGCACCACAGAGAGGTTCAAATTCGAAGTCAAAAGACATTTCTAAGTCCAAATTCTTTCTGTTACTTGCTAGGGACTCTGGTTATCACTGGTGGTGATGGTAGGAGATCAAACTTCCCTGGGTCTTAGTTTTTTTCCAGCAAAATAGGAAAAAATGCTCTGTCCAACTTACTTCACAAAGGTATAGCAACAGTAGAAAATACATGCGTGCTCATTCTCTGAGTATAAATGGTTGTCTTAGTTTGAATTCTCCTAGAACCAAATCCTGAGATAAGAATTTGGGGTGCAGTAAACTCCTTGGAAGGAAAGCTATGACAAACCTAGAAAGCATATTAAAAAGCAGAAACATCATTTTGCTGAGCAAGGTTCATACAGTCGAAGCTGTGGTTTCTCCTGTAGTCAGGTACAAATGTGAGAGTTGCACCGTAAAGAAGGCTGAGTGCTGAAGAATTAATACTTTCAAGCGGTGGTACTGGAAAAGACTCTTGAGAGTCCCATGGACAGCAAGGAGATCAAACCAGTCAATCCTAAAGAAATCAGTCTGGAATATTCATTGAAAAGACTGATGCTGAAGCTGAAGCTCCAATACGTTGGCCACCTGATGCTAAGAGCCGACTCATTGAAAAAGACCCTGATGCTAGAAAAAATTGAGGGCAAAAGGAGAAGGGGGCGGCAGAGGAAGAGATGGTTAGATAGCATCACTGACTCAATGGACATGAGTCTGAGCAAACTCTGGGAGACAGTGGAGGATAGAGGAGCCTGGTGGCTGTAGTTTGTAAGGTCACAAAAAGTCAGACATGGCTTAGAGATTGAAAAACAAGTGACAACAATTTATTTGGAAGATAATTCCAAGAAATAACAGTAGAGGAAAGGGAAAAGAGACAGTAGTGGACTTGGGTTCCAGTAAATTATCATTGTGCACAACTGACTTAATCTCCCTCGGGAACTCTAGGAAGCCGTGTAAGACTCATCCCAGAGTTGTCTCACCTGGGAACTGGTGCTCCTGTGTGCTTACATACCAGCTCTGTTCAGCCATTAAGGAAGGCTGTCCTAGAGGAGGGGAAATTAATTCTTGACACTTCAGCCTGTCAAATGCATGAGTTGAGTGGTTTCAGAGGAACCCAAGGAAAGCCCTTAGGCAAAGAGCTTTTGGTCCTAGTATTTGGAAGTAGCCTAAAGTGCACTTAAATGGAGAGGGCCAGGGAATATGAGCTGCATATTGATGTTATACATGAAAAAGCCCTCATGTACAGCTGAATTCATCTTTGCAATCTTCTTAGACCTTTTCCCTCCTATTCCTCAGAATTTGAGCCACCATCATGATATTTGTGAAACATTTCACCATTGAATTTATATAAAAATTTTCAAAAAATACCTATGACCAACTTATAGTACTCTGATGCTTATTTCTCAATCTAATGGGAATGGTACAAATGGTATACGTCATTCTGAATTACTAATTTTTGTTCAACAATTACCTTTGAAATCTATTCATGTTGAAACATTTAGCATTTTCAGTTGTCTGTAGCAAGAATCAGCAACTGTTGTCTGTAAAGGGCCAGATAGTAAATATTTTAGGCCTAGAAAGTCATATAGTCTCTCTTACCAGAATTTTAAGTTTTAATGTGATTAACCATCAATTTGTTTCATGGATTATATTTTTGAGGGTTTTATAATTTATAACCCTCAAGGTGGTGTGAAAATTTTTTCAGTCTTTTGTTCTGGTAGGAGAGTCCCTCCCAGGGCCCCATGTTTAAGGACAGAGTCCAACTGCAGCTTCACATTGGCTCAGAGCCCATAACCTTTACTTTCAGTCCTATGTGGGCATTGAAGTCTACTGTCTAAAATGCATACCCAGCCCTCAAATTTAAGACAAACACTTATCTTCAACTGTAGTTCTCCTCAATTTAACTGTTATAGACAATCATTTGTTTTATGTTTTAGATTCCACACTAAGTGCTAACATACAGTATTTGACTTATTTCACTAAGCTTACTACTCTATAGATCTGTCTGTGTTGTTGCAAATGGCAGAATTTCATTCTTTTTTATGGCTGAGTAACAAGGGAGATCCAACCAGTCCATTCTGAAGGACATCAGCCCTGGGATTTCTTTGGAAGGAATGATGCTAAAGCTGAAACTCCAGTACTTTGGCCACCTCATGCAAAGAGTTGACTCACTGGAAAAGATTCTGATGCTGAGAGGAATTGGGGGCAGGAAGAGAAGGGGATGACCGAGGATGAGATGGCTGGATGGCATCACTGACTCAGTGGACGTGAATCTGAGTGAACTCCAGGAGTTGGTGATGGACAGGGAGGCCTGGTGTGCTGCAATTCATGGGGTCGCAAAGAGTCAGACACAACTGAGCGACTGAACTGAACTGAACATTGCATTGCATATACATACCACATCTTCTTTATCCACTCATCTGTTAATGGATATATAGATTGCTTCCATGTCTTGGCTATTGTAAATAATGCTGCATGTCTATCTTTGAATTAGTGTTTTTTTTTTCCTTTGGATATACACCGAAAAGTAGAATTCCTGGATCATACGGTAATTCTATTTCTTTAGAATTAATTAGCCTAATCCTGTAAACTTCCCGTGACATCTGTTTTTCTGTTCTTGCTTCTACATTTCCCATTAAAGTTACCAGAGCTGTCATATTAGCTCTTACTATTCTTGCCCGAATTTTTTTTTAATTAATTTTTATTTTTTAGTTTGTTTTGCTTTACAATACTGTATTCGTTTTGTTACACATTGACATGAATTAGCCATGAGTGTACATGAACTCCCAATCCCGACCCCCACTCCACCCTCCCGCCCCACACCCTCTCTCTGGATTATCCCCGTGCATCAGTCCCTAGCATCCTGCATCCTGCATCAAACCTGGACTGGCAATTCGTTTCGCTTATGATATCACACATGTTACATTGCCACACTGCCAACCCATCCCACCCTCTCCCTCTCCCACAGAGTCCAAAAGGCCATTCTATACATCTGTGTCTCTTTTTTTAAGTGGCCTCTTTGTTTTCAGTCTATTTTCCCTTCAGTCCATCTTTCTCTGATATGAGTGGAATTTAAAAAAAATTAAATCATTTCATGCTTAACCCCCTTCAGGAGGAGATTATAGAGTAGTCATGCTTCTATCTTAGGACCTAAAATTATCACCTAATTTCTACTTGCTGCACCTGTCAAGATGCTACCACGTATGGGCATGTTTCCTCTGTTCTTCCCTTCTTCCTCACCTAGCCTTCTTAACCATCCACGCTTTTTTCATTTATCTTTGCTCTATAATACCATAGCATTTCTGCATACCTCTATCATAGCTTTTACCAAAGTAACGTGTGATCAACCATGTGCTTATTTCAATCTTCATTAGACTATAAGTACCTTGAGGTCAGAAAGGTATCTTTTTTGACTTTATATTCCCATTAATTAGCTTAGTGCGTGATATTCAGTCAGCACCTAAATTGGATGACACAAATAGGCACCTTATTCCTTTAAAAACATATCATATGTGGTATATGTTATCATTCCACTTACCTACTTCAAAAAGGCTTGATTTTTTTTCTTCTGTAGGAAACTGTTTGCAACTAAAGAGTTTTTATTTGGTCAGCAAGCCAATAATAGTGAAAGGAAAAAGAAATGAATTCACACTGCAGCCAGTAGAGAGATTGATATTATGGGTGGCCATTAATACAATTTCTTAGCCAATTCCCAGAATTTTAATCAAATTGTATAAGTAGAGACAAAGGAAAAGCGTGATTTTGCTCTCAATATTAAAACTAAGCAAGGGCAAAGATTTTAAATTCAGAAGAGGCCAACAAGCGCAGTCGTCTGGGAATAACAAAAGGTGGAAAGAGGTCAAAATCTAGGAGGAAAAGAAGATGATTTTCATTTTAGGCAGAAGCCTTTAATTTTAATGCTCTTTATTTATTAAAAAGATCACCTGTGGTCTTTTTAAGTAGAGTATGTGCCACTATGATTGACAGGGACAGAAGGAAGCTATAAGAGGGAATGACTTGGCTGAAGAAAATTTTGAGAGTTAAAGGCGAACTTTGAACTGGTTATTTAAAGTGTTAGGGTTGAGTAAGGTTTTTATTCATAATTCTTAATAATTTATTGAAAAACAAATTATTTAGATGATGAAAAGAGCAGCTAGCATACTATCAAAAATCTGGTAGCACTTGAAACATTTTGTATGATATCAGAAGTATTACATTCATTATAACTCCTGATGTTATTGTTATTAAAAATGAAAGTCCAGGTACTAGGCGAATAAGCATGAGGGATGCAATGTACAGCCTGGTGACTGCAGCCTGCGTGACATACAGGAAAGTTGTTAAGAGAATATATCGTAAGAATCCTCACCACAAGGAGAATTGTTTTTTTAATTGTATCTAAACTTAACAATAAAGATAATGGATGTTAACTAAACCTATTGTGGTCATTCCACAGTATATGTAAGTCAAACCATCATGTACATTTTCAAATTATATAGTGATATATGTTAATAATTATTTCACAATGAATGTGGAAAAATAACATAAAAGCCTACCATGAACACTATAGTGTATCAAGCAGAACAAAAAAAATCCATGAAAAGATATGCATCAAACAAGTTATCAAGACCTAGAAAAGGTAATGGTGCTAGATCGCAGCTGCAATATATACATGACATAGCAAATACTTTGTTTCTTTCTCCAGAGAATATTTTATGTCAGACGTCTCATTGTCCACCTCTAGCAAAGAGGCCAATCACATCAACAAAGAGAAAAGACCATGAATTATACAGTTTAGAGAAAAGCTTTCATGTTTGCCACATAGGACATTATTGTCTATGGATTCAGAAATAAAGGTTAACCCTTTTCATTCTTTTAATGTATACTGAAAGATAATTTAAATGACCATGAAATAGACTGACATGGCCCTCATCCTTCATTTGTTTAGTCAACAAATGTATATTGAGTGTGCTCCACATTAAATAGACCCTCAAGCCCAAGGTCTCTGCCCTTTTGGAGCACATTCTCTAGTTAGAGTGGAGGGGGTTTAGGAAATAAGGAAGCTGAAATAAGGGAAGCACATTCAGTTCACATCCAAGCAGCCCTTCTCTCTTCAGTGCAGACGTCCCCACATGCTGCTGTCAGCCCTTGAGGCTCTGGGTGTGGAGGCTCACCCCAGAGCCTGCTCTGTCTGAACAGGTGGGAGGCCAGGCATTTCTGGGAGCATCTCTCAATAAACTGACAGAAAGTTATTTTGTAAATATCCCAGCTATGATGACTCTCAGGTGGGATAACTCCAAAGGATGTGTTCTTCCAAGGTTTTCCAAGTATGTGGGGCCCCAGTTACTCCACAGAGTAGCTCACTTGACAAGGTGCCCCTTCCTGCCTCCTTTCCTTTGCAGTCTCACCCATTCCCCGCTGTTTGCCTGTGTTTCTTTGTAGTACCTCCCAAACAAACTGTTCACACTGGATTCTTTGTCTTAGAATTTCCTAAGGTAAGCCAAACAAATCAGAAGGTCATAGGTTAAGAAAAAAAAAATCAAGCAGGGAAGGGAGACATGGAGAATTGTCACTGGTTTTATTGATGTTCTAAACTGCCTGGGCACTGTGTTCCCAAATATTCCCCACTTTAATTTTAGTTTCCCTCAAAGCAATTCTAAGACAAGGATTTGATGTGAGTTATTTACTTGAGAAGTAGTCAAAGGAAGCACAGGAAAGGAAAGGAAAAATAGAAGGGAAAGAGAAATTGAGAAGGAAGGAGAGTCACTAAAAGTTATGTTACTTAGAGTGTTACCTCTCTGGGCACTTTACGCTCTATGTCTGAGGAATGGGGTAGAATATGTTTCAGATAATATTGAGAAAGCCACTCTGCAGCAATGGGACTGGAATTTGAATGAAGAAATGCAAATATGGATACTATTTATGTGACTATTGCACAAATACAGGTGTGATAAGATCTTGAACCACAGTAGCGATCAGTAAGCATCACTGGGTTTGAGGATAAAAGATTCCAACTGATGAAACTCAGTGCCTATAAGTACTTAGAGCTGAAGGAGAGAGACCATGAAGATTCCTCCCAGATTTCTGACAAAGTATGTGGGAGAGCAATTGCTGATATAGAGAAGTCAGTTTGCTGGGTTGTGTGGGTGGTGATGATGAGTTCATGTTGGACTTACTGAGTTGGACATGTAGAAATACAACCCATCCAAGTGTGAAGGCCTTTCACCTCTCATCTATGAAAGAAAAAAAAAAAAAAGGGGGAGGGCAGTTGATAAATTTGAAGAAAATTATCAATAGTTTTTAGTGCTTTAGAGGGAAGTCCTGTTACCATTAAAACAAACAAAACATATTCCAGATTAAACTCTATGAAATTGATAATATTTGAATGTTTTTGATTTACATAAAATATCAGTTTCATAAGGTCTATCAAATATTCATAGTTCACCAGCTTTGGGAATGAACCTTACAAGGGATCTTCCTTAGATTTCACTAAAGAAATGAAGATTATTGTGTTGAAAATAACCTTCCAAGGGAAATAAAAGTTGGTGACAGAAAATTTATCAAGCCAAAATATCTTCCTTTTATTACTTCCCTTTCCTGTCTCATAGGACAGGCCTGGGTAAGCAGTAGAGAGCTCTGACCTGGGAGGTAGGTGGTAGTGATGGAGGGCTCTTATTGGAACTCTACTCTCAAGAACTCTGCTGGAGAAACTGGATTTTCTGTAGAAACTGGTATTCTATAGCATTTCCCCCATGGAGCAGCATCTCTTGGAACTTTAAAGATGTAAGGCTTCATGAAAATATCATTTATCTTTCACGTAAGTTAAGCTGAAGAATTCTTCTTTGTTAGTGAAAGAGAAGAGTAAAACATTTCTGGATTTTTCAAATAGAAGGGAAAATATAGGTGGAGAAATGATATTTTCCTTGGTGACTGATGCCAGGAACATTTTGTTTTGATAAGTTCAATTCTGCCATCATTATATTACAGTCAAAATAGAGTTTTTGACTGAATTATGCATTTCTCTTCTAAGCTGCTCCTGCTGTCTGGAACTGAGATACTTCCAGTTCAAGATTATTTCTGCCTTTCAGATTTACACTGACATTAGTATAAACCAAATGAAGAAAAATGAAAATATATTCATGCAGCTGTTTCTGCATATCACCTTTACTCTTCCATGTACTTTAAAATATGTGCTTCTCAGAAGAAGAGAGAGATCTATTTTTGCTTTATGTGAGTATAAAAGTAATTTGTTTCCATGGTGATATATATTTTTTCCATCCTGTATTTTCCAAACACAGTCTTTGCTTCAAGCTTTGGGTAAACAGTCATTCTCTGTGTCCTCCATTTATAGTACCATGCTCCACTGACCACTTCAGGTCAAGCGCAAGCTAGTCTACAAGATCAAGTACCACATTTGACAGAGATTTTCATTTTTTGGTGCTTGTGTCAATATGAGCCTGTTGACAGAGTCAGGAAGAGGGCATTTTATATTCTGAGACCCTTGATTTGGCAGGTGCTCAAGTTTAGTGTTCCAATTTCCTCCCAAAAAAGAATCACTGACTATTTTAACCCTATATAATCCCAAATCCAACCCATTCAGCATTCAGGCATCATTGCATTCACCAGGCTGGCAATCTTTAGTGGCTGTTTTTCTATTAATTCTGTAAACTGTTAGGTACTGGCAACCTTTTAGTTGTTTTGTAAGCAAAAAAAAAAAGAAAAAAATCAGAGGCCTAATTATTTTCAACCTAAGGAACTTGCAGTAGAAGAAATAAAGTAAATAGAACCTGGTGAGTCAATTTATAGGCTCAAAGGAATTAAATAAATCAACAATGAAAGAAAATTGCCTTAAAGACAAGACAGATAAGGGAAGATGGAGAAAGAGATGCACAATCAGAGAACCATTTTTAGCCTAGCTCTGAGTATATATTGCCTGTATGGTGGCGAGGGGAGGTGGGAGAGGCAGATTTGAAGGGGAAATGGAGAAGTACGTGAGGAGGAAAGGCAGCGGCAGACAAGGACACTGTGAGATAGGAGGCCAAGTTTAGTTCTGGTATTTGTTACAATAACAAACCAAACATCAGTGTGTCAAAGTGTGAAATCCCCAAGCAAAATCAAGCATCACCTATAAATTTGTCCACATAGCCTGCTTTGGATGGGGCAAAAGGCAAAACACAAGGATAGATCATTTATATATAAGTTAAATGTTTGTTGAATGTCTACCTGGGTGAGGCATCAGGTAAGCCTTGAAGGAAGTAAACAGGAGTAATGTAAAGACTGAATAGACTGAAGTAGGCAGTTTTATGTAAACACATAGAAAGTAGTTAATAATTCAAAACCCATATGAGCTGTACACATGTGCTCAGTTGCTCAGTCGTGTCTGACTCTTTGCAGTTTCGTGGCCTGTAGCCCTGCCAGGCTTCTCTGTCCATGGGATTTTCTAGGCAAGAATCCTAGAGTGGGTTGCCACTTCCTACTGCAGGGATTATAGATAACTCAGGTTTATTGCACTTTGGAGGCAGTGGAATTTCCTTCCACTGTGCGGGATTATAGACCAAGATTGGAACCAGCTTTTGAAGAACAGGCTGATGGTAGAGAGATGAGAAGAAGAGGGAAAGGAATCCCCCTTCTCCTCTGGGTACTGATGATAGAGCACACCTATGAAGGAGATTTGATGGCACAGGATGGGCTGGACACCACGTCTCAGAATCAAGGCTGAAATAGGCTTCATGCCCTCTTCTCTGAATTTCAACACTAATACCACACAGATCCCACGGGGCTTGAAGTACAGACTCAGAACCTTCACACCCAACCAGCTGGATAAATGAGGACCTCAAGATTGCCATAAACACCCACTTGGAGGCAGAAAATAAAGGAGTAGTTAGTGCAAGTAAAGAGATAGTGCATGTTTGAAAGAGTGCAGAGCGTGCAAAAGGAATGTGAAATCTGTTCTGGCTTTTGTCACCACCAGCAGAACCACCAAAAAAAAAAAAAAGTGTTTCAAAAGATGCTGACTTCTAACAAAATTCACCACTGCCATCTTCTTTATGAGGAGTATGGGCATCAGAGATGCTGCATTTTACCTTCAGTACTCTCCTAGATAGACAGCAAAGATTTGGAGTTTTATCCTTAACAGATGGAAGTAGAAACAAAAGAAAAAGGGAGCATCTATTCCCTCTCTCCCCTAAGGCCTGCTAAATGCCAAACACTGTGGCAGGTTCTTTCCGTATACCACATAACTTCACAATAACCCAGTGATGTAGGTATAATTGACTCCATTATACAGATTCTGTATTCCTGACTATTCATTCATTAGAAGAACTGACTCTTGACTTTGTTGGAAGGACTGATGCTGAAGCTGAAACTCTAATACTTTGGCCACCTGATGTGAAGAACTGACTCATTGGAAAACACCCCTGATGCTGGGAAAGATTGAGGGCAGGAGGAGAAGGGGATGACAGAGGATAAGATGGTTGGATGGCATCATTGACATCAATGAACAGGAGGTTGAGCAAGCTTCAGAATTTGGTGATGGACAGGGAAGCCTGGTGTGCTGTAGTTCATGGGGTCAAAAAGAGTCGGACATAACTGAATGACTGAACTGAACTGAACTGATTATACAGATAAATAAATTGAGACTTCAGGATTAAGATACAAGAATTTAGCCAAAGTTAAATAACAAATAAGTAGGCAGACCCAAGAGCTGAATCTATAGCCATAACTCCAAAGCCCACATTCTAGACATACATAAAAATTACAGTCATCCAACTGAAGTTAGGCAACACATCAGAAACTATGGCTAATCTACAAAGGATCATGGCAAGGCTAAGAAATTAAATTTATTTTCAGGTAACCCAGAGCTTCTGGAATATTTCATTTGATCAAGGAAGTTGCACAACATGGCACACTTTAATTTGGGGTAAAATTCAGCCTATAATATATGTAATAATGTGAAAATAGCCACTTGGCATTTAAAAGTTCTTTTGAATAAACAAAGGACATTTATTACTGTGGGTTGGCAGGAGGTGGCTGATTGAGGCTGAGCTTGGCTGGATGGTTCTGCTTCAGACTAAGGCTCCTGCCATCTCTGTTTCTTACTGTACATTTGTAGGCTGAGATGGGATGGCTCTGTTCCATGTGTTTCTCATCCTTTTTGTACCAGTGGTTTAGACAAGAAATGTTATTCTCATTGTGATGGACGTGGTTCAAGGCAGCAGGCAGAAACCCACTGGCCTCTTAAGGTGCGAGACCAGATCTGACTCATGCACCATCACTGACACTTCACTCTGTTGGATAAAGCCTGTCACTCAGCTTAACTCAAAGCCAGAGGGCAGGGAAATATATTCCACCCTTTTCCTGGGAGAAACTTAAAGGTCACATGGCCAAGGGTGTGAACGTGAGGAGGACTGAAGAGCTGAGCTGATAATGAAGTCATCCCCATCTGATAACCATTATGCATCCCTGCTGTGCAAGCACTGGGTAGGTTCTCAGTGTATAGCTTCTATTAGAGAGATTGTTACTTTCAGTTAAACTGAATGTTAATAATAGAACAAGAATAGTAAAATCCAGTTTTCTGCACCTGGGTCTTGATTTTACACCCTCAACTGTAGAACAAAAAGTTTAGCAACCTCTGTGGTCCCTTCTAACTCTGTGATTCTAGGTTTTTATTATTCTCCCTCATCCTGTTACTTTAAGCTATAACAAATACAAGCGTAGTCAAATGAAATTTCTACTCTAATGTATATTCTATAACAAATTAACAGAGAAATACTTAGGAAATTTTTCAATACTGTAAGTTTCAAAAACTTCAAAGATATGCTCAAATTTCATTTTGAATATTTGAGCTGTACTCATCACAGAATAATCACAGCTAAAACCTTTGAGTCACCTGTGTCTAATACATATTTAATATCTTCTTTATATGGATAAAAAAACACGGATGCAATATCATTATTACAAAGCCCAACAGTCCAAAAGTTCTTTTTAACAAATGTGGAGACACCTTTTGAGCATTACTTGAAACAGCAGAATGCTGAGAAAATACATTTGGGCAACCTCAGTATGAGTCTTTTTACACCTCTGGACTCCTTCCTCCTCCCAAGCCCTCTCTCCTTTACAGCAAGGATTATTTTTTCTTGGGATGTTTCTGACATGTGGGGACACAGGAGCGATGGATAGAAGCCAGGGGCAGGGCTTGGAGGGAAGTGATTGACAGCTGTTGCTTCATGAGGCTTCAGTGACAGGGAGGGCTGAAACAACTGTCTGCCACCTGCCCCTCTTGTTCCAGCTCCTAAGTCCTTTCAAGGCTGCTCCCCTATTCTCTTCCATTTTCTCTTAATTTTTACTTACTTGGTTGGTAACATGGCATTTCACTTGAGCTTTCATGAATGCATATTTTGCTCATATATCACCTTCTTGTATATTACCCAAGTCCTTTAGCTTTCTGGGGTTACTATATCCTTTAAGGTTGAATTAAAACTGATTCATACCCGTAACATACATGGGGGAACCCAGCATAACTGCACCAACTCCAGGGGTTCGCGGGGCTCTGATTTCCTCCCCGCCACTCTGGCTTTGAGTCTCCACTGCCACTGAATCTTCGAGCTCCTTGAGCCGCACCTCTAGGATGTGCCTTCCTTTCCACACCATGTCGACCTGCTGACCCTCCCTCTGCCCTTCTCTCCTCCCCGAATTTCCACAGACACAAGAATGGGGATTAAGTAAACTTTGCAAATGCTGGGAAGACGGAGGACAAACTCTGTAATTATAAGTCCCTCAGCCGTGCTCTGTGACCAGGTCTTTCTCACGGGGAATATTTCCACTTCATCTCCTGGTTCTCTCGTGAAGCTCCCCTCTGCAGTGCACCTTGTCCGCCTCTCAGAAGAGACCAATAGGCTCCTGGCTACTACACGGAACGACTGTCTGTAGTCCTTACCCTAAACCAAATTCCAAGGGACTTTATGTACACGCAGACCATCAAGTACTTTACTAAACCAAAGTTTTCTTCTAGAACGATTCACATCTATTTCAGCAGCACAAAACCTTGATAAGGCAGTATGTCCCTAATCTTGGTTGGCTTGAGTGCTTTGGTGGGACTGTCCTCTTTAAGTATGGACACTGTCAGTGCTACTAATAGCCAGTCATCACCCCACACCAACAGTCACAGCAGGAGTGGCTGCAGTCATTTTGTTTTCATTATTGTTTTGAAAAATGTTATTTCTTATACAGATTAATATGACACCTAAGATACAGAAAAAAATGGTGAAAAGCATTCCAGGTGGGTAGAGCAAGTTGCCATAGTCCAGTGTAAAGGCAGGGATGCTGGGGTAATGCTATAGAAGCAACCCAGTTTGTGTTTAGGAGCCCATGGCCTATAGAGGATGAGGGTGAGAAGTCTGGACGTGTACTCTGGATCTGGCTAAGGGGAACCTGGATGAAAGGCGTTTGGGCTTTACTTTGCGAGGCATTTCTGTCACTCACAAAACCAGTGATCACTCAAGCCAATGATAGTTTTTCAGTAGAAGCTTTGATCTTTACCATTTTGCCTTAGGGAAATATTTCATGAATAGGATGAAATCAACGGTGGTGGCCAAGTGGGAAAAGAGAGACAGAAAAATCCATAAAAAGACTATTGCAGACATTTCTTTGTATGCATTGTGTGTATAATAAATACAGAACTGAAGCTGTTTCTTTTAGTACATCAGTTATGTGCTGGGCATCTATAAAGTACATGGAGCCTGTTGGGTTTATTGTTTATTATTTCATTGAATATCCTGTGGGTTGAAAAAGTCAGTGCTATTATTTTGGGTGGTAATTCTCAAAGAAAACCTGATAAGAAATTTAGCAGTTAGAGCTTTTCTACTCATCTATGGCAATCAAAATACTTTGGTACTTTCTATACAGTATCAAATTTGACTTCAACAGAAGTAAGTTGCATGTTTGCAAGTGTTTGTATCGCAGTTACAGTGTGGATATCTGAGCCCCTCAATGTGGGCCCAGGCAATACAAAGATCAGAACTGACCTTCTTTAGAACCATCTCCTGACAAACACTGTAACCTTGAGTTTTGTGAATAGTTAGATTGTCTTCCAGAGGAATGGAATTTGCTTAATTCAGTGTCACCAATTCCATCTAGAAGTCAGCCTCCAAATCCATCATGCACGCACATGTGGTCTGGAGTTTGGGGAGAAGGGGAACAGCAGCGGATTATAGAATGTATTCACTTTCTGCTTCACACTTTTCTGTAATTGTTTTCATTTCTTCACATGCATAAATTAATTTTATAGTAAACATAATATCAAAATAAATAAGCAAAGCAAGTCATCCCAGGGTACAATGTTATTTCTACTGCTTAATGGTGACTTGACTGGGGCATCTAAAATTAAGTTCAGAAACTAAAGTGTAACAGCTGTTTCAGACTTCTGGTTCAGTTCTGTTGAACTATCTGAAAGTAGAGTAGAGGTAAGGAGGAATTAAGGGAAATTACATCTAATACAGCATGTGGAGCTTCAGTCTATATTCTTAGGTCTATTTCATTTCTCTCAAGAGACTACCTGCTAAGATCAATCAACTTCAGTAGTTTAATACAATTAGGATGAAGTCAGAGTTTGAGCTGCCTTGTAACAAATTCTCCTTTAACATTAGAGTGTTGAATCTACACATTGGGTTCTGGTCCACACAGAGAACCCTAGATAAAAGGGAAAAGATAGCAGCATAGTTACTAGACATTAGTGAGGGATTTATTACATACTTGTTTTTATCCAAGCCCTGTGGTGGGGCTTTACTTATGTGGACAAATTAATACCCACTGATATTCACCATATAGATAAAGGACTGAGTACAGAGAGGTTGGGTTATTTGTCAGAAATCATGGGCCAAGTGATAGTGTCATTTCTTAGAAACCTTTTTGTTTCTGAAGTCTTGCTTTCACCCCATATAATATGTTCCTTCTGATTAAGGTATAATCAATCCCCTGAGATTTATCTGAAGTAACCGATTGTGTATAGCCCAGAAAAGGCAGAGCCAGGATGGTGGGCACTGTAACCTTTCCTGCCAAAGCTCAACTTGGCAACATTATTCCTAGAGGTTGGACTTCAGGATGATAAAGCAGTCACCAAGTGAGGTTGATTTATTTACTTTTAATGAATTGGTGTGATTGCTCAGACTGATCAGTAAGTAAACATCCTGCCACAGAGAGATGCAGACATGGAGAAGCAATGAAAACAAATTCCTAGTTCCTTTAAAATTGCTGGATGTAATTTTGGTTGGCAGCCCTGAGAGGAAGGCCTTTTCTGGTCAAGTTCTGATTATGATTGCTATGCAGTTGTTTGCCCACCTTTCTTGCAGTGCTTGGTGCTCTTTGGGTTCACAAGTAATCACTCTGCTGCATTTAAAGTGAGGAGAATGACTACCAGAAAAATTCCATATGAATGAATATAAGTGAACACATTCTATCAGCAAAACAGGAGTGTTGAGTTGGTGACTTGCAAATGAAAGACAAGCAAATCGACATGGCAGGCAGAGTAGCCATCTAGACTTAATCCTCAACAAGAATGTGCTTTCCTCCTGAGTCCCTTCCGCTCACAGCTTTCATCCCACTTTGCCTGGATGATGACTGACTCAGCCTTGGTCCCACAATGGCCTGGTCTCCGTGGCCCGGGGAAAGAGATTTGCAGCAATCATTGTATCTCAAGAGAATGGAGATGGAAGTGTTTTTTCCCCTAAATTACTTGGAAAATTGCCTCCATTTCCTTTTTCATTTTTGCTAGAGCAGGGCTGGCCCTTAGCTGAGAGGGTCTAACCCACCTAGGCTGTTACTAGGTGACTTCTGCAGGGCTGTTTCTAAAAGGCTATTTTGTAGTCACTGCTGCCTAGTTTAGCTGCTGGAATATTACAGCTTTGAACTTTCTTAGTTTTCTTCTCACTGAAAGCCCAAGCTACTTGTCAGATTTCAAAAGGATTCAGCATATGCCAAATGGTAAATGGGGAGCATGATGAAAAAATTAGCTGCTCCATATTTACAAACTTGAATATGCTCAGTTCAGATGTGTTTTTCATGTTATGTTTTCTGGAAGAGAGTCCTTGATCCTCTTAAATAAAGGGTCCTCCCTAAGGAGAGCAGGCTAAGCTTTCAGGTAAGATCTCCTTGAAGCTATTGATATTAATTCAGTTGTTACACATGCAAATTTCTAAAGATCTGACACATTGACTGTAATATATATTGAGTGCCTACTTTGTTCCACATGCTCTACTTATTTCACTAAATTTTGAAAGGAATCTTATGGTCAGGCATTTTCCTTATGGTCTGTAGATGCCTAACTCTGGAGCATATCTTTATTGATGCCGAGATGGTACCCAGTTTATTCACATCTTTATTTCCAGGAGAAAACACAGATCTTGCTTAGGACAAGTAGTTAATGAATGTTCGATGAATTGACTCTGACCCTCAGTGGATGTTTGTTAACAATTGAACTGAACTACAGTGATTGAGGAAACTGAGGATTGGAAAAGTCAAGTGACACGCCTAGACCACAAAGTCATTAAATTGCAGGCCAGAATTCAAACCGATTCTGAACCCTTGTTTAGGAACCAGCTATTCAGGCCCAAACTGTCAAGAAGCCCTCGCACAGATCATTCATCTTGCTTCTCTCAACACCTCTGTGAGGAGGACCGTTACCGATGGATTACCAAGCCTGCATGTATTCTCTGGGACACACTGCCGCCCAACTCACAAATCTGGTTCTCCCAGGTGCCACAGCAGGGGCCATTCCCAATCTGGGGACCCTCGTGGAAGTGACCGATTTGTTTTATTTCTGACAGGACAGAGGTGGGGAAGAACATTTATCTTCTGTGACGGGGGCGGGGCGGTTGGCCACTGTGTTCTCCCTTCCTTGGCAGATGAAACAACGCGACAGCGCTGAGGTACAGAAAGCTCATCCGTGGAGGTGCGGAGGCCTTGACTGGGCTTAGCCAAAATGTTCTCCTTGGAAGGAACCTGCATCCTTAAGTCCCAGTGAAATGGGAGCTGGGCGGGCATTGTTTAGGTATTTGATCAAGAAGCTGAGAACAGACTAACCAGAGAGAAAGTCAGCAGTGACAAAGGCTACCGGAATTCTGGTTCGCAAGAAAATTTGGTAGGAAATGCAAATGCCTGAAACAAGCAGATTCCAAGGCAAGAGAAAAATCAAGAATGAGGAGGAATGTGGAAGATTAGGGAGTGACTCAAAATGTCAATGTTAGTCAATGGAGTTTTGTGATATAACTTAGATAAATCGTCCTATGATTTTCAGACTTAGGTCCTGACTTATCCAAGTCAATATATATAACTCTTGGAATGTTTAATTCTTCTAATGAATTGATTTTATTTAAAACATATATGAAAGTGAAAGTTGCATCCAACTCTTCGTGACCCCATGGACTATACAATCCATGGAATTCTCCAGGCCAGAATACTGGAGTGGGTAGCCATTCCCTTCCCCAGGGGATCTTCCCAAACCAGGAATCGAACCGGAGTCTCCTGCATTGCAGGCAGATTCTTACCAACTGAACTATCAGGGAAGCTATATATATATAATATTGAGGAGAAAATCGAGCTAATTGGTTAAGCTTCTTTACTCTAATATTTAGTTTCTAATCACTGGACCAAAAGTCCCGTGGTTTAGTACAAAATCTTCCCTTGCTTATAGGAGGTCTTTTGGTCCCTGAAGCTCAGCTCCTAAGATGGTGGTGCAGCACCCTGGAGCCTGTGTCTTTGGGTTCTTAACTTGCCTCTAAGCACCATCTATCTGTCTGACCTTGGGCGTGATTCTTAGCTTTTTTTCTGTGCCTTGGTCTCCCTGCTTCTAAAATGAAAAGTATAGTGGTAGCTCCCTCATTATTTATCTGTAAGAATGTCATGTGTCACAACACATAAAGCGTTCAGAGCACGGCACAACAAACGTGTCATAACGGGGAGATGAGAGCTCACATTGCTCCATCCCCTAGTTGTTGTGAGGATCAATCAACTGAAAGAATGCATCAGTGTGTATATAATGCGCATATGTGCTTAAGTAAATGAGATGCATTCTTGTCATTATCAAGTAATTTTGCTTTTTTTTTTTTTTTGGTCTGCTTGCGATTTTCCTCAAATTGCTTGATGAATGTGCAATTCTCCCTAAAGAAACAGGGCCCTCATATCAGGATCTCTCTGTTTAGAATTTCTTTTGTATTCTTTAACATCATTTGACGATGTTTGTAACATTGGGCTGTTTTCAAAGGCCTTTCAGAGACATCTCCATTGCTGCACCGGAAATGGTGCGTGCTACAATTCTCCCTTCGCAGATGAACTGGGGCTCAAGGAAGTGAACTTTCCTGCAGCCCAAGGAGGGAAGAAGGTGTGTAAGAGGCAGATCTATGTTATGAACCTAGTTTTCCATTCCAGTGTCCATGTTGTCTCCACCTTAACTGGGCCTCTTGTAAGTGATTACCTACCCCATCCCTCAGTCCATTCAGTCTGGACCACTCACCGGGCGCTCCAGGGCACTTCTCAGCCAGGCAGGAGTCTAGACTCACCTTGTGACTAACTGGGGAGTCTCCCCGAGCCCCCCATTCCTCACCCGCCTATTTCCCTCCGATGGGGGCTGACCCTGGTCTTCACCTCCCCAGGCGCTATGCACAGTCACGTGGGGCAGCCTAGGAAAGGCCGGGGACTCAGAGCAGCAGCTCCATCAACCTCTTTTTAAAGCTCCCCCTTTGCTGAATGATTGCAATAATTGCACCGCCATCTCTGCTGTGTGAAGCTGCCCTCCCAGGGCAGTAGGGCAGCAGCTAATCAGCTGTCCTCTGCCGCTCAGAGACATTTGAGCAACCTGCCGCTGCAGCTTTCAGCTGCCTGCACGCGGGGCTCCGACTCACGTCCGCATCTGTATTCCCAGCCAGGCGCACGCAGCTCGGTGGAGGTAAGGGTCAGGACGCTCCCGCGCTCTCAAATCACTCCACAGCAATACTCTTTATAGATCCTATTATTGTCAGTAGAAAACAATTTTGAGGCCTGTATGTGATTAGGGCATATGGCCAGCTGGAGGCATTTGAAGAAAATATCTTTTTACATTTCCTTTTATTGAATTCAGAGAATTTGTGGTTTAATGCCGTTTCATACGCATTTCAATACAGCAAAACTTGGCCGGAAAGATTTTTTTGTAAAGCTACAGATGGATCGTGTAACGCTCTGATTAAATAGTTGTTAGTGAGTCACGTTTCCCTGAACTCATCCAGGGCTTTTCTCTTACGATGGTAATTCTCACCTTTGATTTCATTATTTTATGAAGGAAGACAGAAGGGAAATGAAATACAATTTAACGAGTTTTTTTTTTTTTAACTCATCCAATATGCAAAAAGGGAAACCTAGAGGATGTACAAAAAATCAGCTGGCTTACTGCCAAGCTTTCTAGGCATGAGTTTTTTTTATAATAAGATCTAAAATCACTGGTTATAAAATTAATAAATTGATTTTCTGATTAAAATGTAACCAACCTTCAAAACCATTTCTCCTCTCTATCCCTAAGACGCTCTTTCATTCTGTGTGCATAAGGCAATGTATCAGGAACTTGTCAGTGATAGCATGTTGCTTCCCTTGTTCTTATAATGAAAGGATATTTAGTAGTGTATTGTTGTATCACTTTTATTATGTTTATGATTTTGCTTTCTCTTTTCTGGAAACTCAACTGCACAGCCCTAGAGAGCAGAGATCATGTGTTTGGCATCTTCCATATTCCCCCTACTTTGTAACAGGACTGTATCTCACAGGTAGGAGGTGAGATAGGCAGAGG
Source organism: Aepyceros melampus (assembly GCA_006408695.1). NCBI lineage: Eukaryota > Metazoa > Chordata > Mammalia > Artiodactyla > Bovidae > Aepyceros > Aepyceros melampus. Next base: position 162,789 of record SJXQ01003759.1, read on the forward strand.
TGTTCTAAGTCCAGAAAGGCTCTAACACACAAAATCCAAAACTATGTGACTTATACTGAAACACAGCTATTTAGTACTTTAACCTACTGGATGAGTACTATGTAGGGTTTTTGAAATAGGAAATGAAAAATAATGTAGAGAAAGAGGGTCTATTTTTTCCTATGGGATCCCCAGAGACAGTTGAGCTAGATGTTATTTCTTTCCATCTGTGGTGAGACTGCTAGCTATTTACCAAAATCTGTTTCCTCTCCTTCCCACCACTCAGCCAGAACTCATTTTCCAGTTGCCCTTACAGTTTGGTGTGGCCAAATTATATTCATAGCGAATGGAATATGAGGAGAAGTGACATTTTCTAGCCTGTCCTGTCCCTGCCTAAGGCCTGGTGTAAAAATCTCCCACACTTGTTCTTTCATATTCTCCCCATTTTTTGCTGACTTTGAAAGACATCTATCAGAAATGACAATCATTACTAGCCTGATGCCCTGAATGTCTGAGTGGAACAGATTGCCCCCCACTGACCTGAACCACTCTGAGACGCCCTAACTGTCGTAAATGAGAAGTTTCTGTCATTTAGAGGCATTACATGCTGGGCCTGTTTGTTACTGCAGTTTCACGTACTCGAATACACTTGCAACTGTTGGGTCAGGATAAATGCTACATCTAGCTGAAAAATGAGAGCTCATTGGAATTAGATTCTCAGTAACATTGGTAGAACATATTATCCAGAGAGATAGATCAGATAATGCTGATGTGATACTACAGGTTCTGCCCTACGTAACTAGTAAGAACCTAATGTATAGCACAGGAAACTACTCAATACTCTGTAATGACCTATATAGGAATAAAATCTAAAAAAGAGTGGATATATGTATAACTGATTTACTTTGCTGTACCGCAGAAACTAGCACAACATTATAAATCAGCTGCTGCTGCTGCTAAGTCGCTTCAGTCGTGTCTGACTCTGTGCAACCCCAGAGATGGCAGCCCACCAGGCTCTCCTTCCCTGAGATTCTCCAGGTACGAACACTGGAGTGGGTTGCCATTTCCTTCTCCAATGCATGAAAGTGAAAAGTGAAAGTAAAGTTGCTCAGTCATGTCCGACTCCTAGCGACCCCATGGACTGCAGCCCACCAGGCTCCTCCATCCATGGAATTTTCCAGGCAAGAGTACTGGAGTGGATTGCCATTGCCTTCTCCATATAAATCAGCTACACTCTAATAAAAACTAATTACAAAAAATAAGGTTCTACCTTTACTGTAGCATTTCGCAAAGTGCTATTCAACAAACATCCCGACTCAGTGGGCCATCAGTTCAGTTCAGTCACTCAGTCATGTCTGATTCTTTGCGACCCCATTGACTGCAGCACGCCAGGCCCCCTGTCGATAACCAACTCCCGGAGTTTACTCAAACACGTGTCCATTGAGTCGGTGATGCCATCCAACCATCAACTGCCACATACTCACTGCCAAATTAATGATGATGGTTGGAAAAAGCAACACTCTAGACTTTAACAAGGACAAAATAGCTCCCAAATGCACCATCTGGGATTCTGCGTGGGAATAGGAAAGGATTTGGGGAGGCTCAGAACATCTTTGACACTTCTGTGTGTATATGTGTCAGTGTTTGAGTGTATGTATGTGTATGTTCAAAGCCTTAGGCTTCTTTCCCTTACTTTTCTTACCATTGCTTTTGATATCAGCCCTCTGTGATGGCCTTCTCCTAAGTAGGTATGCCTAAGGGAAGCAGGGGTTGCATATTAACTATTATAATACATCCAATTAAAGCAGAAGGTAGGACTCAAGAAGTTATGTGCAGCTGTTTTTTGTTGTTGATATGGAGGATGTGGAATTTGCATACCTAAGATGGGCTTCCTGGGTGGCTCAGTGCTAAAGAATCTGCCTGCCAATGCAGGAGATGTAGGAGACGTGGGTTCGATCCTTGGGTTGGATCCTTCGATCCTTGGGTTCGATCCTTCAATCCTTGGGTCAGGACGATCCCCTGGAAGAGGAAATGGCAACCTACTCCAGTGTTTTTGCCTGAAAAATCCTATGGACAGAGGAGCCTGATGGGCTATAGTCTATGGGGTTACAAAGAATCAAACACGAGTGAGCTCTTAGCACCTAAGATTTATTTAGTGCATTTGCTTGTTTTTTCTAAAAATGTCTGAAGTTTTCTGCTTTTTAACTTTGTACTTTTAACCTAGAGAATTATAGTTTCATCCAAGGCCCAAAATAATGATTCACTGTCATGTCTAGATTTATTTGGCTAGTTATGAGATCTAGAGGCAATTCAAGATTTTCATTTTTATCACTGTACATAAAAGCCTGATTAGCAAGTACTTTTCAGGGATCTCATTGTCTTTCAGAATCACCTCTGCTTTCCTACGTTTGAAATTAGCACTAATTTTTAAAGGAGCCTGCTTTTTTGGGGTCTCTTTCAAGCTCTCTGTTGGTCTATTGATGGGAAATTCCCAGGAATTTTTTTTTTTCTTTGCTTCTGATTGGCTAAATAAATGAAGGAGGATTTCTGATGTGCACACATGTGTTAATCTTAAACTTTATTGTTTAATTTGAAAGTTAAAGTTAAAAACAATGCCCACCAAGTGTTTCTTTTCTTCTTTTTAACTGGAGCTAAGTCTTTAAAAGAGAGGGAGGCTCAAGAAGAAGGGGATATATGTACACATGTGGCTGATTCATATTATTTTGCAGTAGAAAATAACACAACATTGTAAAGTAATTATTTAGTTCAGTTCAGTTCAGTCGCTCAGTTGTGTCCAACTCATTGCGACTCCATGAATTGCAGCACACCAGGCCTCCCTGTTCACCAACTCCTAGAGTTTACCCAAACTCATGTGCACCGAGTCGGTGATGCCATCCAGCCATTTCATCCTCTGTCGTCCCCTTCTCCTCCTGCCCCCAATCCCTCCCAGCATCAGGGTCTTTTCCAATGAGTCAACTCTTCGCATGAGGTGGTCAAAGTACTGGAGTTTCAGCTTTAGCATCAGTCCTTCCAATGAACACCCAGGACTGATCTCCTTTAGGATGGACTGGTTGGATCTCCTTGCAGTCCAAGGGACTCTCAAGAGTCTTCTCCAACACCACAGTTCAAAAGCATCAGTTCTTTGGCGCTCAGCTTTCTTCACAGTCCAACTCTCACATCCATACATGACCACTGGAAAAACCATAGCCTTGACTAGACAAACCTTTGTTGGCAAAGTAAAGTCTCTGGTTTTTAATATGCTATCTAGGTTGGTCATAAAGCAATTATACTCCAATAAGAAATACTATATCCTTCAAAAAACATGTGAACTATCTGGCAGCACCACACTCACTTTTCTGCCTGCAGTATTTGGATCGGAGTAGTGGTTGATCCCTTGGAAGGCTGGTGAGCTTCTCTGACAGAGAACCTGCCATTTGTTACTGTACACAGAGGCACTTACATAGGTTGCTTCATTTATGTATGATTTTTTTTGGTCTGTGTACATATTTGAGTTTGAAACCTTGGATTTAATTGTTAAACTGTGACTCTGCCTTTGTATTTCAAAATGTATATAATTGAGAAACCAATTAGAATAAATCTGTATATCTGAAGAAGATTTTAGTCTATTATTCATATATTCTGGGTGGTTCAGCACCAGAAACAAAGCTCTATGCCATTCATTTATGAAAGAGAGTATAAAAACTCAAAATAAAATATTAACCATGTTTTAAAAGACCAAGAAGTATTTAGTCAGCATTGTAAGAAACATTAACATGGGAAATATATCATTGTAATTCATTATATTGACAGATGAAAAGAGGAAAAATAAGCCTAATCATTTTAATAGATACTGAAAAGGAATTTGACAAAATTTAATACTTATTCATGACTTCAAAAAACAAACAAACAAAAGATTATTCTCATTAATATAGAATAAAATTTCTTTAACTCTAGAAAAAATACGTACCAGAAATCCAGAACTGATAGCACCTTAAATGGTGAAATGATAGGTGTGTTCTTCTTAGTTTCAAAAGTAAAATAAGGAAGCCTGTTGTCACTGTCAGTAGTCAAAATTGTGTGAAAAGTCCTAGTTGTGCGATGAAATAAGGAAGAGAATGAATGTGCATAAATATTGGAAAGAAGGAGAAAAATGCATTGAATGGATATACTGTCTACCTAAAAAAAGAATAAAATCAATTAGCAGCCTGTAGCAAGGTGGCCAGACACATCAGTGGATAGGGAGTTTTCATCAGTTATACTTGTGTGCTTAGTTACTTAGTCACTCAGTCGCATCTGACTTTTTGGACTCTAGTACACTAGGCTTCTCAGTGCATAGGACTTTTCAGGCAAGAATACTGGAATGGGTTGCCATGCTCTCCTCTAGGGGATCTTCCCAACTCAAGGATCAAGCCCACGTCTCCTGTGTCTCCAGCATTGAAGGTGGATTCTTTACCTGCTGAGCACTGGGAAAGCCCATCAGTTATGCATATGTAATGTGTAATAAAACTTTAGTTAAAATCCTTGAACAATTTGAACAGTGAGATTAGAGAGCTTCTGGACTGGTGAATGCATGGATGTCCTAGGAGGGTGGTGTGTCCAGAGGGAACATGGAAGCTCTATGTCTCCTTCCCCACCTTACCACACCTATACATCTCTTCCATTTGACTATTCCTGAATTATATATTTTATAACTAAAATGCAATCAAAAGTAGAACGCTTTCCTAAATTCTGTGAGTCATTCTAGTGAATTCTCAAACATGGAGGGCTTAGTTGGATGTTGTTCAGTTGCTTAGTCATGTCTGACTCTTTGCAACCTGATGGACTGCCACATGCCAGGCTTCCTTGTTCTTCACTATCTCCTGCAGTTTGCTCAAACTCAGTCCACTGAGTCAATAAGGCCATCTGAACGTAGTCAACTGGGTTGAAGTGTGAAGGCTTAGAGGTTGCATTCTCAGTTGGTGTCATGGAACAAAGCCCTTGATCTATGAAATGCATGCTAACTCCAGGTAGTTAGTGTTAGAAGTGATACAGATTATAGCACACCCAGCTGGTGTTCAGAGAATCAGAGAACTGGTTGGTTGTTGGAAAGACATAGTAATGGTTAACAAAAAATAGTAAAAGTCTTGTAGAGGGAAAAAAAAAGTTAAATTGGCATATGTAAAAAATTGAGCACACTTATAGGCCTGCAAAAATTAAAAAAAAAAATTTGAAACAGCTATCATTAAGAGTTCCCTCTGAATGTCACAATCAAACTGTCATGTGTTCATTTTTGCAGTCATTATACTGTCCTTGGCAAGGTCATTTGTAAGTGCACATGTTTTTTTTATTTTTGAGAGATGTGTTCCAAGAAACTTATGTATTATTTATTTCATGAAAGAAACCCCATCTCACACAAAAGATTACTGCTATATGCTTATGAAGAATTAAGTCAGAGCTTGTTAGCATATAATTGCTGAGGAGAGTACTATAAAGAAGAAAAGGGACTTCCCTGGTGGTCCAGTGGTTAAGACTTCACCTTCCAATGCAAGAGGTGCAGGTTTGATCCCTGGTTGGGGACCTAACATTCCACATGCCTTTTGGCCAAAAAGCCAAAACATAAAACAGAAGCAATGTTGTAACAAATTCAATAAAGACTTTAAAAGGGTCCACATTAAAAAAAAATCTTTAAAAAGAAAGAAGAAAAAGAATCATTATAACTAGAAAAAAATTATTACTAACTAAAATGCTATATATTATATAAATATTGTCTGGAATAAATAGAATGAATGCATATGAGCATTTCCAGTCTTCACACGTGTGCATGTACACATGAGCAAGGAATCACTCCGGAAAGGGACTCACAGAGACGCGATGGCTGCTGGAGTCAGGAAGGTGGCAGACAGTAAAGCAGGACAGTAGGAGAAACACATCTTTTCTGGGACCTTATGCACCATTTGATTTTTTCCCACTTCATCCTGTGCAGGTGTTACCTTAAGATTAAATAAAATAGAGAAAAATTAAAGCCATATTGTTACTCGTATTTTGCAGATGAGGAAACTAGAATTTTAAGTAGTTTGGGGCTTGCTTATAAAACCAGGTTAGATAGATCCTCATCCAGAGCTCCTGCTATACTATCCAGCATGAAAATCATAAATCATTCCTATCAAAGCTCAGGACCATCACGGAAACATATGTATTTTAGATAACAAATAGCAACATGAAGTCCTGATACCATGCTATGCCATTAGGAGTGCTTAGGATCATGAGACCGTTCTCTCAGCCTGATGAAGAGGAAACGAAACTGCATCATCACATATGTCCATAAAATAATAGTTATTCTTAATAAATAGCCTGGCTTTGGTTCCAGTGCATGGAATCCTGAAAAAGAAGATCTGGTTGTTTTCATGCAGCATTTTGGGAGTCTGTATGTAGCCTTTGAGGGGGTAGATCTTTTCTGCCTTTGCTATAAATGAGTACTAGATGTACACATAACATTTGAACTTGTCTTTCCTATTTCCATAAAATGAATAGCGTGCCAGGTGCCAGGCTAAAAGTGTTTGTGTTTGATAATAGTCTTATTTTTTTTGATGATAAAGATCAGGTAAAAGCAAGAGTAGCTGTATTAATTATGCCATGCAGCAGGTGAACCAAAAATTGTGTAGGTGGCACATTTCCATCCCTGGGGTATTTTATGACAGCTATAAAGCTATAAAAGGACTGATTTGCGAAGGAAACACTGACAAGCTTTCAGAATAGTGGTGCAAATGCCACTACAAAGATTACAGCTATATGACGTGTTTTCTTCTCATAAAATTTAAGTTTCAATTAAAAGAAAAAAACCAAAACAACCACCACTTTCTTTTCTTTACTTGGGGTGCTGAGGAGATTCCCACCAGAGCTTGAAATGCAGAAAATAAGTAAACTGCCACTATCATAAGTGATTAACAAAGAACAACAACAGCAAAAACAAAAATCCCCACCATAGCGATCTATGTACACAGCTAGAAGTGAACAGAGTAACAATCACTGAACTAAACCATTTGCTCATGCCAGCATCTCGAGATTTCCCTAGTTGCATAATTGTTCACTTTCCCTCAGCCTGTCTGCTGAACCCCCTCCCAAGTGTGCCTCAGTGCCTTCCCAGATGGAAAACTTGTGACGAGTTATTTTCTGGGAAAGAAAAAACCAAAAACAAAAAACTGGGCCCTTAAAGGGCTTCCTAACAAGTGTTCTGCAAACAGAACAATATTACCTCTTAAACCCCAAAGCTTTCTCATCAGATAGCCTTCCTCACCTGTTCCTCACCATCAGTGCAGGTCATGCTGAGTACCTACTGCCTGCATTCCTGCTGGGGAATTTGCAGTGTGGACAAGCCTTGTGGTTCTAAAGAAGTAACCAGCAGCACTTGACCAAATAAAATCTACACTTTGCTGCTTTCTATTTTATGATGTTCTTCTTGTCGTTCAGTCACTCAAGCATGTCCCACTCTTTGCAATTTCAGGGATTGCAGCACACCAAGCTTGCCTGTCCTTCACCATCTCCCAGAGCTGTTCAAACTCATGTCCATTGACTCAGTGATGCCATCCAACCATCTCATCCTCTGTTGTCCCCTTTTCCTTTCCCAGCATCAGGGTATTTTCCAAGGAGTCAGTTCTTTGTATCAGGTGGCCAAAGTATTGGAGCTTCAGCTTCAGCATCACTTATCCTAATGAATATTCAGGATTGGTTTCCTTTAGGATTGTCTGGTTTGATCTTCTTGTAGTCCAAGGGACTCTCAAGAGTCTTCTCCAAAACCACAGTTCAAAAACATCAGTTCTTTAGCACTCACCCTTCTTTATGGTCCAACTCTCACATCCATACATGACTACTGAAAAAACCATAGCTTTGACTAGATGGACCCTTGTCAGAAAAGTAATGTCTCTGCTTTTTATTAGGCTGTCTATGTCTAGATGTCATAGCTTTTCTTCCAAGAAGCAAGTGTCTTTTAATTTTGTGGCTGTAGTCACCATCTGCAGTGATTTTCAAGCCCAAGAAAATAAAGTCTGTCACTGTTTCCATTGTTTTCCCATCTATTTGCCATGAAGTGATTGGACCGGATGCCATAATCTTCATTTTTTTGAATGTTGAGTTTTAAGCCAGCTTTTTCACTCTCCTCTTTCACCTTCATCAAGAGGCTCTTTAGTTCTTTTTCACTTTCTTCCATAAAGGTGGTGTCATCTGCATATCTGAGGTGATTGATATTTCTTCCAGCAATCTTGATTCCAGCTTGTGCTTCATCCAGTCCAGCATTTTGCTTGGTGTACTCTGCATAGAAGTTAAATAAGCAGGGTGACAATAGCCTTGACATACTCCTTTCCCAATTTTGAACCAGTCTGTTGTTCCATGTTTGGTTCTAACTGTTTTTTCTTGACCTGCATGCAGGTTTCTCAGGAGGCAGGTAAGGTGGTCTGGTATTCCCATCTCTTAAAGAATTCCCACAGTTTGTTGTGATCCACCCAGTCAAAGACTTTAGCATAGTCAATGAAGCAGAAGAGATTTTTCTGGAATTCTCTAGCTATATCTATGGTCCACGAATGTTGGCACTTTGATCTATGGTTCCTCTGCCTTCTCTAAATCCAGCTTGAATATCTGGAAGTTCTTCGTTCACGTACTGTTGAAGCCTAACTTAGAGAATTTTAAGCATTACTTTGCTAGTGTGTGAGATGAATGCAATTGTGTGGTAGTTTGAACATTCTTTGGCATTGCCTTCTTTGAGACTGCAATGAAAATTGACCTTTTCCAGTCCTGTGGCCAGTGCTGAGTTTTCCATATTTCCATAGGATGTTCTTACTTTCTCATTAATATTTGGTGGTGGATGATTGCTAAAAGGAAAAAAAAAAGTCAGAGAGGAGAAAAACTATTTTGAAAAATGTCAAAAGGGAAAAGCAAGCTTTATTTCTAAAATGAAGAGACAGAAACTGGGGTAAAAATGTGTGAGGAGGATGCTGAAGAACAGTTTTTTATGACTTAATTTTCTATTACATTTCTATTTCCTTTTGACGAAAAATAAATAAACACAGATTGTTCAGGCTTCTATATCTGTTCTTGTAATCCCACTCTCCCCAGAGAGCCCATGCTGGAAGTGGGGAGACCTGATAAGGAGCTTCTGCTGACATCTCGAGGAGCATGGCTTGAATTAGGAGAGTGATGCTAGAGCAAGGAGATGGACCAATAGATATTTATGAGGTAGAATGGCCAGGTGTTTCTAATGATCACCACAGGGAAGGAATCCAGAAAGCAGACAAAAGGCAAATATAAGGTCTCAATTTCTGGTTTGGACAAAGACATGTTAGACTGGCAGTTCAATGCCCTGTGATACTGGGTAAGGAACTCAGAGAAAAGAGTAGGCTGACGCTGAAGGAAAAGAGACTATTTCAGCTTAGAAAAGAACACATATGTGGTGGGTAATGGTAGACTGATCAAGTTTCAAGTGTAAGGGTGAAATGATCAAGCTCACTTTGTTTACTGAAAAGGAGGGAAGTGGCTTCCTCCTTAACTCTCCCTTCCTCAGGGTGTCTCCTTGAAAATAGCAGGCTGCTGCTGCTGCTAAGTCCTTCAGTTGTGTCTGACTCTGTGCGACCCCACAGACAGCAGCCCATTGGGCTCCACCGTCCCTGGGATTCTCCAGGCAAGAACACTGGAGTGGGTTGCCATTTCCTTCTCCAACCCGTGAAAGTGAAGAGTGAAAGTGAAGTCGCTCGGTCGAGTCCGACTATTAGTGACCCCATGGACTGCAGCCCACCAGGCTCCTCCGTCCATGGGAGTTTCCAGGCGAAAGTACTGGAGTGGGGTGCCATTGCCTTCTCCGAAAGTAGCAGGAGTCCTCATTAAACTTCTGACCTCGAATTTCACAAGACAAGGTCAGGAGCCTTCTGACCTTGGAACCCTTAACCACAACCTCTAAGATGAACTTGGAAGTCTCTCAGAAGGAAGTGTGTCCTCTTATCTCCAATGGAGATGAGAAAAGTTGTTACTGTTTTTCTTTTTTATAAATGAAATTATGTGAAATTCTGTTCAGACTTAGAGACACATTCCAGCTACCTTTTTTATGAACGTAAAACCAATAGCACTCAATTTTAAATTATTTTCTCTCTCACTTCTGTATTGTTATGGAGGGTTCTGGTGTTGGTAGGATCGTTTTATTTCTCCAGCAAGTAGTCATGAAATACATGAGTGCAGATGCCCAGAAACATTTGGTTATATGGACATGATATTATTAACTTGTAAAATGTCAGAAATTATCCCCAGAACATAAAGAAAAGGAGAGGGGGGTTGGATCCCTGGGGATAGGATCAGGCCATGATACGATGCTCAGAGGAAACATGCAGGAGTTCATTGAGGAGGAGGAAGTGAGAAAGTCTCACATCTCTTGTTCACTGTGCTTAGACACAGAATAGTGTTTGATGAATGAATAATGAATATTGTCACCATCTCCCTGGCTTGAAGGTGGGAGAAGACATTGATCTGTAGTAGAGAAACATTTCACTAAGGCTTGGTGTGGTTGTTTTTCATAGCTCAGGCTATCACCTGTCCCTATTAGCCAAGATCTTTTGTCATTTCTGTGTCAGAGAGACAAGAAAAGATAACACCAGTGCAACAGGAACTGCACTGTCTGATAGCAGTTTTTTTCACCTTTACAGGATCCAGTCCAGAATGGAAGGTTAGCTTTAGCTGATTATATCTTTTTGTTTCCGTTTATCCAGCCATGATTCCTCAGACTTTGTTTATCTTTGGTGATATAGATGCTTTTTAAATATTAGGCCAGATGTCTTGATTTGGGTTTGATGACAGTTCATGATTTTCATTGGAATGTAACCCAGGTGAGATTTTGAGGCTATTGAGGATTCTTACCTCAGTCAGTTTTAATTATGATGTTTGCAATGTAGTGATTTGTTTATAATTCTATCATTTCTCCAGTATTTATTAGGCAGTATTATCCTATAAGAAAGAATTTTCCATTCTCTCTCTCATTAGTTAATTCATTCATTATCAGTACCATCTCATGGGTTCTTATTTTATCCATTGGCTTATAATTTGTCACCATTTCCCATCTTTGGTCAGAGGAGCCTCTTAAATCTTTCTTTTGTTCCTCTTTTTATTAAGGAATTTAAGTACATATGATAAAATTCTCCCATTTAATTTATAAAGGGTATTTGTCACCACAATTAAGATTAGAACAGTTTCCTTATCCTAAAACATATTTGTGCCTGTCATGGCTAATTCCTTCCTACCAGCTCCAACTCCTGGCAACCACTGATGTTGCCTTTTTCTGGACGTACAAGTAAATGAAATCAACTTGAATCCAATTTGGTAAAGATTATTTTAAAATACCCATTGCTGAATTTGCTAGCATTTTGTGTAGGATTTATATATGTTTATTCATAAGTGAGATTGTATTTAAATTTTCTTTCTGATTCTGTCCTTGCCAAGTTTGAGAATCAAGTTATTATGGCCTCATAAAATTATTTGGAAAATATTACTTTTTATAATTCTCCAAAGAATGTCTAAGATATAGGAATGATCCATTCCTTGAACGCACCTGTCCAAGCTTGGTGTCTTCCCTTGTGAGAAGATTTTCAACTACTCTTTCAGTTTGTCAATTATTATAAGACTCTTCAGGCTTTTTATTTCTTTCTGAGTTAGAATTGGTCAATTATTTCTAGGTCTCTGACCTAGTATGAAAGCTTCAAGATAATGACATGAAGTTATTCATAGCATTCTCTTTGAATTTTGTAATCTGTGCTTTATCTGTAATTATGTTCTCTTTTTAAAATTCCCAATGTAGCTTATTCATACCAATTTCTCTGGTGAAAGTTTGTCAGAGGCTTATAATTTTTACAGAGTGTGTGTTTTAAGAACTAGATCTTGAATGTGTTAATCGTCTCTACTGCTTGTCTGTTTTCCTTTTGAAACCATAATGGAGAGAATAAAGATTCTTTAAAGGATCTCTTCTCTGACAGGTGGATTTTTTTCTGGCCCATTTTTTACAATAATATAGTCACCTTCATGTTCTTGACCTAATGTCACAGCCCACCTTCAGCTTTGCCACTTTGAGTGGTTCTAAGGTTTTGTTCGATTCTAAGTCATCTCCACAACTCTCCTTTTGCCCCCAGGACAGACAGATTCTGAGTTAAGAGGTTATTTCTCTCATTTGCTTTCAACTCATTTTTTTCCCCCCTGGTAGGTGTTTTACATACTGTCCTGCAAGCTCATCAATGAATTTTAAAATGTGCTTGTTATAAGTTATCCAGAGGATATTGTAAGCAGAGGGCTTTCAAAGATAACTAGCCTGCATGCACTTAGGAGCTGAGAAGCCCCTTTAATTAAAGACAAATTTAAGCTGAAAGTAAAAGTAGAAAAGAAAACAGTGATTCTATGTAGCAGTGCTGTCCAATAGAATTACAACGTGAGCCACATATGTGATTTTCAGTTTTCTGGTAGCTACCTTAAAAAATGGGAAATAGGGGGAGTTAATTTTTAAAATAGATCTTATTTGACTTGGTCATATCAAAATATTACTATTTCAACACAATCAGTATAAAATTATTAATTAAACAGTTTACATGTTTTTGCACTAAGCCTTCAAAACATGTATATTTTTACACTTACAGCACAGTTCGTTTGGACTAGTCACATTCAAGTGCTCATTGTCATCGTGGCCACAATACTTGATTGTGTCATGTCTTCACCATGTTTTTCTTATACCTACCTAGCTTTTCTTTATATATACTTAGTCTCTCAAGTCTTCTAAATCTTCTTTGCCTTTGCTGCTAGAAAATAATGCTCATATTCTCTATATGAAAAGAGAAAAACTTTTCAGAGCTTTTTGGGCTTAGCAAATTTAATTCATATAAGACCTTCCTATTGTCAAAATATTTTCCATTGGTCTCAACAACTATGCCTTGTTAAAAGCTACTGCATACCAAGAATGAAGGTGACATTTCAGTTTTGGAGTTTAAGGCTTTGGAATAAAAAAACACAAAAACAGCCATTTGGTATGTTTAGAATTTGTATCCATTATGGTAAAATGGGGAAGCAAAATACTTCAGAATATTTGTGAGTGCTCTATTTTAGGAGCTGAAACGTCATGCTAATGAATTTAAGGGATAACTGTGGAGAAGGCAATGGCACCCCACTCCAGTATTCTTGCCTGGAAAATCCCATGCACGGGGGAGCCTGGTGTGCTGCAGTCCATGGGGTCGTGAAGAGTGGGACACGACTGAGCGACTTCACTTTCACTTCTCACGTTCATGCATTGGAGAAGGAAATGGCAACCCACTCCAGTGTTCTTGCCTGGAGAATCCCAGGGACGGGGGAGCCTGGTGGGCTGCCGTCTCTGGGGTCGCACAGTCGGACACGACTGAAGTGACTTAGCAGCAGCAGCAGCAGCAGCATACTTATTATTACATTGAGTATTTCACTGGATATTTAAAAAGCAAATGACCTATTCCATATAATACCTGCCATATACTGGGCTGTGTTTCAGGGAACTGGAAGTGGGAATAATTCATTCCTGATGTTGTGGAACATCTCACAGTGGTGAGATGTATTGTGGTTCCAAGTATTGCAATGAACATAATTAGTATTATTATTTATATGTTTATTGTTAATGTGTGATACTCTTAGGTAGACATGAATTAGAAGTGTATACTTTTGCCTATGTATATTGACAATTTGGGAAAATTTTTCCTAGACAGGCTGTACTTGATCCAGGTCTTGAATAATGTTCCAAGTCATAAATGTACATTGACAATTTTGTCAATGACCACTGAGTAAGTTTAACATATGGAAGCTGAATGGTATTCCTAATGCAACCCTTTAATTATAGCTTAATTTTTTAAAATATTTACTTATTTGTTTCAGCTTCTTTTTCAGATATAGTCATGATCATCGAGAAAGCAAAGTAAAACATTTTAGAATGGTTAAAAATGTTTGCCTTTCTTGACAGAAATTTATAATAGTTTAAACAAGCATTTTTTCCCCTGAGGAAAGACACTCATTTTAATAGTATGATGACTGAAAATAATTGACTCAAAATGTTTGGAATAACAGCACTGTGAATTATCTGTCTTTGTGTATGAGGGTTGTTTCCTAGAGCAAGAAACTTAATTTTTTCTTCTTAATTTTTTTATTTCTTTTGAAATAAAGTTGATATAGAATTCCAATCTTTCTTTAGAATTTAGGGACAGTCTTTTTTCTCTCTGCCTTTCTTCTTTTCTTTCCTCCAACTAAAAACCAAATGTTGTCCCCTAGTGTGAGGATTGCAGCTCCTTAAGTGGAACAGGTATGTCTCAGTGATAGTACTATTGAGTAAAGGCAAGTTACAAACATATTCACCAGAATGGAAACATGCATGAGAGTAAAGCAAATTGCTTGTCATTGACCTTCAGTCATTTTTAAGAGTCAAGGAAAGTGGTTAGTATTTCAATTAACACCTTCAGAAACTGCCACTGATGAATGAGTAGCACAGTGGTGAATGAAGGTGAATCTTCCTTGGCACATCTTGTGCAAAGCAATCTTTTTGTCAGGGAAAATTGAAAGCTACCAAAAATCTCAGAGCAGAGAGGACAGGAGACTATCACATCAAGGCATTTCAAATGCCCGAGTAAAGGTGTAGTGGAGTCATTTCAAAGGCATTGAAATCCTTTGAGCTGACTGTGGTGGGACCAAAGTGTCATTCGACCAGTGGGTAAGGAGATCACTGCCATGGGTCTGTGCAAAATAGCATCTCTTTGGAGTGAGAAGAATAGAAAAGCAAACTATTCCCTCTCTGCTAATGTTGCTCAAAAGGAAATACTGTATGTCACTTCAGGTGGAGTCATAGAGCCCTACCGTGGTTTGATATTGGATTTTAAATGCTCTCTAACTATATATTTACAATGTAAAGTCTAATGATAAATAATCACTTAGCATACAACTTTCTTAAATGATTATTGAAGAGATAAATGCATAGCATGATGCCACTCTACTAAAGCCAAAATACATAATTACCTCTTGACCCCCTTCACTAAAGAAGCCATGTGTCTCACAGAGTGAATTTAGAAAGAGCTCTATGTCCAGTGGGGTGTGTCTGAAAGGTGCTGACCTTTCTCTCCAGCACAGCGCTGGGTGTGGGCAGAAATTCAGCAGGGGGCAGGGTGCTGAGCAATTTTCCAGCTCCTTTGAAGTCAAGTCTTGGTAGTATGACTTCATTAGTTTTATTAGAGCATCATCTATTCCCTAAATGGCACATGGATCTCAATTCAAATATAAGCAAAGAAATATAATACAAACACAAACATAACTTGTTTGGTGATTATCCAGTGTTTATAAATATTCACACGCTGGCTCTCCTCCAGGGAAAATAAGAGCATGGAAAACTAATTGTATGATTCATGTTTCTCAGTTCTGAGAAAATCATTAATCTGCTATGGACTAAATTACCTTCTGCTAAAAAAGTGGGGAGGAGCATTAAGTTTTGTATTAGATTGACCTCTTCTGAAAAGTTCTGTTGAGTTAAACTCTGTGACTCTAAAGCATTAATATCTCAGGGATATCTCAGATGTCAAAATGATTCACCAGACCAGGTCTTGGCCATTTTGGCTATTCCAGTAGCTAAACATGGTTTGGTTCCATTTTCTTCATGCCCCAGCTGCTGGTATAATTGATCTTCTGATAGAACTACTATCAATTCAGTTCAGTTCAGCGTTCAGTTGTGTCCCGACCCTTTGCGACCTTGTGGACTGCAGCACGCCAGGCTCCCCTGTCCATCAACAACTCCCAGAGCTTACTCAAACTCATGTTCATGGAGTTGGTGACGCTATCCAATCATCTCATCCTCTGTCGCCCTCTTCTCCTCCCACCTTCAATCTTTCCTAGCATCAGGGTCTTTTCAAATGAGTCAGTCCTTCGCATCAGGTGGCCAAAGTATTGGAGTTTCAGCCTGAGCATCAGTCCTTCCAATGAACATTCAGGACTGATTTCCTTTAGGATGGACTGGTTGGATATCCTTGCAGTCCAAGGGATTCTCAAGAGTTTTCTCCAACAACACAGTTCAAAAGCATCAATTCTTTGGCACTCATCAACTCGTCTCATTTACTTCATTGTGCTCAGTCATGTCCAACTCTACAACCCTATGGACTGCAGCCTACAAGGGTCCTCTATTCATGGAATTCTCCAGGCAAGATTACTGGAATGGTTTGCCATTTCCTACTCAAAGGGATCTTCTCAACCCAGGGATTGAACCCACATCTCTTGAGTCTCCTGCATTGGCAGATGGATTTTTTTTTTTTTTAACCACTGAGCCAGCTAGGAAGTCCAAACTAAAACTCTGCACCTGTTAAACACTAGTGCAGAGTACCTGCATGCTCAGTCATGTCTGAATGTCCTAATCTGTTCTTAATACTTGAAACACTTGCAATGTCCTTAATATTTTCCAAAGCATATACTTTAGAATCCTAATCCTATGAGTTATTTGGTGAAGAGAAAAACAAAAGGTTTCTATAGTGAAATAAGTGGGAAAAGTTACATATCCCCTTTCTTGGAGAACCAAAACAAAGATGAACAAAGTAAAGATTTTGAGAAGTTTCAGTTCAGTTCAGTTCACTCAGTCGAGCTTGACTCTGAGACCCCATGAACTGCAGCATGCCATGACTCCCTGTCCATCATCAACTCCCGGAGTTCACTCAAACTCATGTCCATCGAGTCAGTGATGCTATCCAGCCATCTATCCTCTGTCATCCCCTTCTCCTCCTGCCCCCAATCCCTCTCAGCATCAGAGTCTTTTCCAATGAGTCAGCTGTTTGCATGAGGTGGCCAAAGTACTGGAGCTTCAGCTTTAGCATCATTCCTTCCAAAGAACACCCAGGACTGATCTCCTTTAGGATGGACTGGTTGGATCTTCTTGCAGTCCAAGGGACTCTCAAGAGTCTTCTCCAACACCACACTTCAAAAGCATCAATTCTTTGGCACTCAGCTTTCTTCACAGTCCAACTCTCACATCCGTACATGACCACTGGAAAAACCATAGCCTTGATTAGATGGACCTTTGTTGGCAAAGTAATATCTCTGCTTTTTAATATGCTATCTAGGTTGGTCATAACTTTCCTTCCAAGGAGTAAGGGTCTTTTAATTTCATGGCTGCAATCACCATCTGCACTGATTTTGGAGCCCCCAAAAAATAAAGTCTGACACTATTTCCACTGTTTCCCCATCTATTTCCCATGAAGTGATGGGACCAGATGCCATGATCTTTGTTTTCTGGATGTTGAGCTTTAAGCCAACTTTTTCACTCTCCTCTCTCACTTTCATCAACAGGCTCTTTAGTTCTTCTTCACTTTGTGCCATAAGGGTGGTGTCATCTGCATATCTGAGGTTATTGATATTTCTCCCAGAAATCTTGATTCCAGCTTGTGTTTCTTCCAGTCCAGCGTTTCTCATGATGTACTCTGCAGATAAGTTAAATAAGCAGGGTGACAATATACAGCCTTGACATAATTCTTTTCCTATTTGGAACCAGTCTGTTGTTCCCATGTCCAGTTCTAACTGTTGGTTCCTGACCTGCATAAAGGTTTCTCAAGAGGTGAGTCCGCTTAAATAGTTTTAAGTATGCTGAACCCATCATTTTCCCAAATGTACTTGACCAGAAATCATTTTAAGTCATTAACTTTTAATATGCCAATGTTCCTAGGAAGATTCTTTGCAAACATTGTGCTACATTTTTGTTTGTGATCACTCTAAGGTATCATAATGCACTTAAATTGTGGTTTTTCATTTCCCATAGGGTCAAGTTCAAAACTACCCAGCAGGGTACAAGGCTCTTTCCTGGTTATCTCTTGAGCTCATTTTTAAACACTCCCTGATATACTTCCCCCATTTTCAGATGATGCTTTGCCCTCTAATACCTCCTGTGCTGTGCTCTTTGTTTAGATTCCCCTTCCTTCATATCCTGATAGAAAATTCCTGTACAACCTTTATGTCTAGCTCAAGCACAGCCTCCTTGTGGGAGATTTCCTTGGCCATCACCCCTACCCACCCCATCATCAGCAGTCTTTCTGTGCTTGTTCTCCCTGCTTCTAGGATGCTCTGTGTATCATTTCTACTTGTATAGGTGTTTCGTGTTGCAGTTGTGTTTTTGCACCTGTCTTTTCCACTGTGGTTCAAACTTCTTGACAGCAGGTGTATTTGTAGTAATATTTTTTTAAAAGTGGGTTAAAGTTAGACTTCAGTGAAGTTTGTTAAAAGAACAAATTAATATATGAGGAAATTGTCAGATACACAATTGTAATGGTAAATGGAATTTCCAAAAGAGATAAAATTCTCTTGAGTTCTCCTTGGTAAGGAGAATGTAGAAACTATCTTTATTTTGTGTGTGTGTGCTATTTGTTTTATTTCCTGCTTTAAAGCAGTAATTCATATTCTTATAAGCAGACCCTATCTGGTGAATTTGTGAAAATTTTGCATAAGTTGGAAAATATTTCACAGATCTCCCAGTCCACTTATTCAGACATTTGCACAATTGCAGCAGACTCTGGGAAGGTCTATTATAGTCTTTGTATGGGTATTTAGGGAGCCCAGAAGATCATTATATAGCTATTTTTTTGTGGTGTGTAGGTGGTGTAGTGTTCAAGACAGCATGCAATAGACTGTGATATTAAGCATAACCACAGGGAGGATTCAATTCACCATGCTTAGAAACAAATGCAAGAGCTGAAGGGAAATTTGAATTTTAGGAGAATGCTGAAATGCAATATTGGAAGTAAGATCAATGTTTCATTAGTACAGAATCAAGTAGAGACAAAGCAAAAACCAAAATATAACTTTGCTACAGCATAATGGGATATCTTTGCTCAACACCCTGTTTATCTTCCTGCATTAAATTGATAAATGAATTTCTGACTGCCTTTGAGATTTCATAGCTCTCAGAAGCAGTGCTTTTCTCTTTTGAGATAATTTCAAAGGAAAAATCAAATATTCCAAAAACCATGCAGGCAATGCTTAGATGTGTGGGCAAGCAAATGAATCTCTTTACAATTAGTTATAAAAGAAAAAGTAATTTCACCTTCTATCTTTTCTTCCTCCAATATTTTTTTTTTTCTTCAGAAAACTGAGCATGGTTCAATAAGGATATCACCTTAAAGAAACATTTCCCAGTGATGACAGTGTTTGACAGTACACGATTCAAGCCCTCTTAATTAGTGAAATATGTTGCTTTTAGACTCAGAGCTGATGTTATTGTATTATGTCACTAATCGGTCATGTACTTTGAGTCTCTTCCTAGCCATCTGCCTGGATGCTTTCAGGAATAACAACACTCATTAATTTTTCTCTTCAATAAGAATGCGTTGAGCTCCATTTTGTGTTAAGCATTGCACCAAGGATACAAGATGAATGAAGATTGTTATCAAGATCATAGTGGGGGAAAGGAAATAAGTAGCTTTTGCAATGCAATGATATAGTTTTGTTTCAGGCATAAGAGTAAGATGCTATGGGAGTGAAAGTGAAAATATTGGAATGGGAAATATTCAATCAGACAACACACATCAGAATAGCTTGCTGACTAGCTGCGTCACATAGTCCTCTATCAACCTGTTCAGCAACTCGATCTTGTTAGAATGATACTAAACAGGCCCCACTGTGGGATGTTGCTTCTTACTTCGATGGAAAGTATCCAGTTAGAGTTGCATCTATTTATGAAACCAGCCTTTTTTCTTTCATGGCCAAAGAAATCTATATTTTACCACTTTTTATGAGAAACAAGGAAGAATAGGAAACTTAAGAATGATGGATATGTGCTTATCTTAACTATGTGATAGTTTCACAGGTATGTACATATGTCAGAACTTATCAAACTGTGCCCTTTAAATGTTTGCAATTTATTGTGTGTTGATTCTACCTCAAAAATCTGTAAAAAGTAATACGCTAGGTATACCACCACTATAAAGAAAGCTGAGCACAAAAGAATTGATGCTTTTGAACTGTGGTGTTGGAGAAGACTCTTGAGAGTCCCTTGGACTGCAAGGAGATCCAACCAGTTCATCCTAAAGGAGATCATTGGGTGTTCATTGGAAGGACTGATGTTGAAGCTGAAACTCTAATCCTTTGGCCACCTGATGTGAAGAGCTGACTCATTTGAAAAGACCCTGATGCTGGGAAAGATTGAAAACAGGAGAAGAAGGGGATGACAAAGGATGAGTTGTTTGGATGGCATCACTGACTCAATGGACATAGGTTTGGGTGGACTCCAGGAGGTGGTGATGGACAGGGAGGCCTGGTGTGCTGCGGTTCATGGGATCGCAAAGAGTCGGACACAACTGAGCAACTGAACTGAACTGAACACCACCACTAGACAAATCTAATGGATCACTGATATTTTAATAAACAATTTCCACTAATCAGAGACTTAAACTTACTGAGTGCCCTATCTCTCAATCCTGTTTTCTATTTCCAAGTGTATCAAGGGCTGCACTAGATTGGATTTCAAAACTCTTCTAGACAGAGAGAAAGACACTGTTCGTTGGGGTTCCTGTGATGGAGGGGGCATTAGTTTGAGTTGGGGGGGGTGGCAGATGGTGAATTGCAACTAATTCCTTGGAAGACTTTTAGAACTGGGAGGCCAGTACACAATAATTTGAAGGCTGTTTCAAGCTGAGATTAATTCTCAGTAAGATATCAGGGCTCAAGGCCAGGGGTGGAGAGACAGCTAGTTTGGAATAATGGAGCTGGAGACCCTAGGAAGACGCTAGTTCAGCAGGGGCTAGTTTTGCCTTCTTAATCATGTAAACACATCATTGCAGCACAAAGAAATAATTCAATGTGGATGAAGGGGTGCAGATGAGTACAGGTTG
The DNA here is from genome assembly GCA_006408695.1 of Aepyceros melampus. Lineage (NCBI taxonomy): Eukaryota > Metazoa > Chordata > Mammalia > Artiodactyla > Bovidae > Aepyceros > Aepyceros melampus. The sequence continues at coordinate 183,611 of SJXQ01003759.1, forward strand.
AGACCTCATATCCTTTCTAATCCTCAGAGACCTAATGACTCAAAGATTAGGGGGGAAAAGAAAACAAATAAACTACCACGCAAAAGAAGCAAAAGTTCCTGTAGCTTTCCATTCTTGTCACCAGAATTGTTCCTTAGTGCCTCAGTGACTCTAGCCTAATAAAGCAGGATGTTCTCATGTCATCAGGGAAATTTTGTGTGCACACTGATGGAGTACTTCATATCTGTGAGGCACCAAGGAGGGAAGGGCTTTTCTGACACCTGTCACAGATATTTCTCCTTCCTTCCCTACACACTTTGTGGCTAGCATTCCACTGCTCTGTTAGACAGAGGCTGTGCCTCACCTGGCATACCTCAAGCTGGGCTGGGGTCAACTCAACCCCTTTGCTCACCTCTCTCAGAGTTCTTCTCATTCTGGATATAAATGCCTATTTTCTTGTCTACATTCTCCATGAGGTATGTGCTTGCTCAGAGGAGGGACCAAGTTTACTTTGCACCCTGCTGTGTCCTTAGCACAGTGTTAGGTATGCAGTAGGTACTCAGTTAACATTTCTAAATGAATGGATGGATGGATAAACAGATGGATGGATGGATAAAATCTATCTTATATATCCTTTGTTGTATATCCAGACATGTGGATTGACTTCCCAATGTTTCACCAACATTACACTGGCATTCCATAATAGTAAAAAGCAATGAACAGAACTAAACAACTCAGTCGGCAGAAATGTTGTCTTCAGCCCTTTGAGATTTGTGTAACATCTCTAGACCCAATCTCAGCAGCTAAAGGAACTCCAAAGCAGGGACACCAGTAGTCACTCCAAAAATTCCACTCAGGATGTACCCCATATTTCCCTTGACAACAGAAAGTTTCCTAACCACTCTTAGTAGTTTAGTTCAAGGAAATTTAATAACATCTGAACCCAATAAGATTATAAATTATAGACTAGTTTTAAATTATTAATGGAAACACTTCAAAGTTTAAGGGTAACTTAGTTCTTTCAGAGATGTGTCTCTCTTTAAAGATGAGGTCCAGGTACATTTGTTTCTTTCCTAAAGTTAATAAAGGATAAAGGATCAGCTTAATAGGTATACATCAAACACTGGAAAGTATCTTTGGAAAAATCTGGATACTTTGGTGGAGAACATTGCTATAACAGATATTCTGCACTCATTTCCCTGACTCTAGGCTTCAAGAATGTCCTCCAGCCCCTTCCAAAACCCTAAGCTCATCTCTTACAACTCAGCTTAAGGATCACTTTCTCTAAGAATCCTTTCCAGACACTGACTCTCCTTTTACCCAACATGACCTTGTAACTGGAATCTCTTCTTTGTGCTTCTGTTTTTTCTTATCCAAATGTCAACCATAGCAGCAGTAACATATAGTGTACATCTCCCAACAAGACCATAAGTCAAGCCCTTAAGTGTGGTAATAAATTTTTATTTGATATTGTGTTTTTAGCATTTTCAACAACATTCAGCATATTAGAGGTGCTTAATAGTGCATTTGAAATGATTCTCTTTAGTCTTCCCTACCCACCAGTCAGTAATGTACTTTTTTCCCTTTGAAATATTTTTAAATCTTTTATTTTGAAATAATTTTAAATTTAAAGAAAGTTGCAAAACTAGTATGGGGCTTCCCAGGTGGCTCGGCAGTAAAGAAACTGCCATTGTAGGAGACATGGATTCAATCCCTGGATCTGGAAGATCCCCTGGAGAAGGAAATGGCAACCTACTTTAGTATTCTTGCCTGGAAAATTCCAAGTACAGTGGAGCCCAGAGGGCTGCAGTCCATGGGGTTGCAGAGAGTCAGATGCATGCACACAAAACTAGTATAGACAGTATCTGTGTTCCATTCATTCAGTGTCTCCTGATGTTCACGTCTTCCGTGTCCCATGATACCATTACCAACATTAGGAAATTAACAGTACCCTTGGCTTAATATCCTTAACTAGAGTACAGATTGTATTTGTATTATCTATGCAAATTATATTTTATGCATCTGTGTCAGATGTTCTGTCACTTAGAGATCTACAAAGGTTTTAGGAGCTTTGTGTCAGGAACCAGAGGCAGAGACCAACTTATGTTTTTTCTATTATTCCATGTCTAATGCGTGCGTGCTCAGTCGTGTCTGACTCTTTGCAACCCCATGGGCTATAGCTGACCAAGTTCCTCTGCCCATTGGATTCTCCAGGCAAGAATACTGGAGTGGGTTGCCATTTCCTTCTCCAGGGGATCTTCCCAATCCAGGGATCAAACCTGGGTCTCCTGCATTGCTGGCAGACTCTTTACCACCTGAACCACCAGGGAAGCCTACTTCATGTCTACTTATGACAAAAACATAAAGCTATTTCCTTAACACAACACAGCCTCCACCCTCTTGCATAAAAAGATGCCTGCCCATGGGCTTTCAGTCAAAAGCTTTCAATGAAGTTATCAGTGACATCACTTGCCTTGGGACAAGCAGAATCATGATTTATAAAGAATGAAGAAAAAGTATGCTTATTTTATAAAAATGTGCCCGTCAAACTCCTAAAAAAATAGAGAAGACTGAATGGTTATGTGTTTTTGCTTTGAGTGGTTTGGGTCACAGGTCTGCCCCCAGCAGGATTTTCTTATTTCTATTAGTTTAGTCCATTAGATTGAAATTGCACAATGAGGTCTTATCACTCTAGTGCATCCAGATGACGAAGGGTTGATTCTAAATGATGATTCTGGATCAGGGCTGTTCTGGGGTTCCCTGCTTCCCTGCTCGTTCTTATTAGGAGGCATTGCTGATGCTAACTCCTGACTTGTTTTTACCTTCAGTCTATTACTTCAGTCTCCCTGAGTGTGTGCTCAGTAGCTCAGTCATGTTGGACTCTTTGCGCCTCCTTGGACTGCAGCCCACCAGGCTCCTCTGTCCATAGAATTTTCCCCAGCAAGAATGCTGGAGTGGGTTGCCATTACCCCATCAGTCTCCCTGCTGCTGCTAAATCGCGTCAGTTGTGTCCGACTCTGTGTGACTCCATTGACGGCAGCCCACCAGGCTCCCCTGCCCTGGGATTCTCCAGGCAAGAACACTGGAGTGGGTTGCCATTGCCTTCTCCAATTCATGAAAGTGAAAAGAGAAAGTGAAGTCGCTCAGTCATGTCCAACTCTTAGCGACCCCATGGACTGCAGCCCACCAGGCTCCTCCATCCATGGGATTTTCCAGGCACGAGTACTGGAGTGGGGTGCCATTGCCTTCTGCATCAATCTCCCTAGATGTGACAAAAACAGGAATGTCACGTTATGCCAAGGGGGAAAACATTTACCCCTCAATTTCATCAAGAGAGAGGGAGAGGACAAAAAAAAAAAAAAAACCCTGATGAAATAAAAATTTAAGGCTGCAGATCCAGAAAGGTTTACTATAAAGCATGTAGTGAATTCAAAGTATTTCAGCCAAAAGCAGAATGTATATGCCTTCAGGTGGAACTCATACTGCACCTCAGCTTGATCTCTGGCAGTGGCAAATCCACACCTGTTGGAAGCAGCAGGGAACCCAAGTTCAGGGACACAACCTTCTCTTACTCAGAGCTGAAGGAAGAGTTTGGGAAGAATATACAATAACTCTCAACCATGAATTTACATCAGAATTTAAAAACATCAACTAGAAAAGCAAACAGAAATGTTTCTGCATCTGGATGAACAAAGGGTATAGTCTTGTAGGGAAATAAGTTATTTGCATGAATATACAAGCCCCATAGTAAATTCTTTGTTCAAACCTCTATGGAGAACTACTGAGCAAATAGAAGCAAAATAGGAAATGAAATGCTTCAGTTGCAGCCGTTCTTTAAAGAATATATTGATTCCTTAGATAGTGGGCAAAATTTCAGAAGGATTCTGGAAGAAAGAACATAGTGCCCTGGAGGTCGTTTTCCTGGCATCAGAAGCTGGGTAAAGCCATCGGTCTTGGCCCACGGGGGCTGGCAGCACTCTCCCCACAGGCACTGTCTCTGGTCATTGGGAGAGGCATGCGGCCACCCACTGGAGTCAGTGCTTTCATGGTCTCTTTGAGATTTGCGCATTCCTCACTGTAATTTTTTTTTTTTTTTTAAACTATAGACAGAGTGTTTCTCAAGGATAATGGCCTGGTCCTATTTGTTTTCTAGAAGTGCCACTTAATAGGGGTATGATTTTACACAAGTCATAATCTCTCTCACGGCCTGAGTTTTTTCAAGTATAAAATAGTGATAAATATACATGTTGTATGAGAAAGAATGAGAATATATGGGACCTAGCATGTGAAAGGAGAAGGCAATGGCACCCACTCCAGGACTCTTGCCTGGAGAATCCCATGGATGGAGGAGCCTGGTGGGCTGTAGTCCATGGGGTCGCTAAGAGTTGGGCATGACTGAGTGACTTCACTTTCACTTTTCACTTTCGTGCATTGGAGAAGGCAATGGCAACCCACTCCAGTGCTCTTGTCTGGAGAATCCCAGGGACAGAGAAGCCTGGTGGGCTGCCGTCTATTGGGTCCCACATAGTCAGATACGACTGACGCGACTTAGCAGCAGCAGCAGCAGCATGTGAAAGAGCCCAGTAAAGTGCCTGGAATAAACTGGTACTTTTTCAATTTCCGTTGTGTAAAGAAGAAAGAATGCCTAAGTATTTAAAAGGGACTGATTGTTTCCCAAGTGAGAAATAATTGTGATCTACTAATACTAATACAAATATCAGATGGGAGAACTATCTTTAAATTAGATCAGTGATATCTTGAAAAAAAAGTCTAGAACAAAATGCTCCATACATACTTAATACATTTTAATGTTTATGGAAAGCATACACTGCATTTTGCTACTTCTTTTCCAGGATTTGACAGAAATGCAAATTATATAATTAATCTTTCAAGTTCAAGGCTAGTCTGGCCATTCTTGCCTCTCATTGTTTCACTTCTGGGATGCCAAAATTGCTAGGACTTAGACAACCAGGACTGATTGTTTTTTAGGCAAGATATTCAATGCCAACTATGCATTTCATTTTTAGTTTTTATTGTTATTTTAAAACTTAATTTAGAGAACAGTCAAAAAATTGAAAGGAATGCATTTTCAATAAACTTTGGACTCTTGAGAAACTTTCATAACAAAATTAACAAGGCCAATTGGACAGAGAGTTGGCACCAAACGAACTCATAACAGGAAATGTATTTGTGTGTTATTGTGTTTATTTTTAGGAAAATGGAGCCACTAATGTTGACTTCTGTTCAAGAAAATGAGTTTCCATTTACTGTGATTCATATATTGAAACTAAGAGTTTCCATTTGTAGAACTGTCATTGTCAGGCTTTAGGTAATTCATCTCATTTGATCCTCACCACAAACTTATTATCTCCATTTGACAGATGAAATCATAGCTCATAGCTTGTGGCTTCTGAGATGAGTTCAAGTAGAAAAGTAGAGACCTAAGATAGTATAAGGAATTGAGTAGGATAAGCATAAATTTGTTAATATTGGGGTGCTATTTTAGCTTTTTCTTAAGTAAAGTAAAAATTATAGGTTGTTCCTCTGAGAGAGAAATTTTGAAAAGAGTAAATTTAAAACATTAGAGTTTGGGACATCTGCCTTCATCCACAAAGGATTAAGTGCTATGAGCTTTGCTCTTCCACCATAACAACTAGAAAAACAAGTAAAATATAGAAAATAACTACTTTCACACCTTGAACAACAGACAATGTGATCTTAACACAAGGGAAGTAAATGAGATAAGCCCTATAATTGCTCCAGTTAGGAGGCAGTTTCAAGGTGTAACACAAAGAGGAGGACCCAAACAAAGTCCAGCGTTCTTACTGAATTGAAGAGACAGGTATCAGAAACCAGGCAGCTAAAATTGGAAGGGAAAAATAGCAGAGCAAACAGATACAGAGATAGAGAGAGACAGGGACAGAGAAACCAGAAGAGAAGGAGAGAGAGTGCTGGAAATTTTCAGCACATCTTCTGGAATCTTTGACTAAATATCAACAAGTGCATGCAAACGTTCAAGTTCTATGAGGCTAGGAGGGAAAACAGTAGACAGAATAATGCCTGGAGTTCACATAGAATCCATAATATCAGAACACCTTCCTGAGGAAAATGTGCCTCAGTAATGGACTAAATTAGCCCTAGACTAAAAGTTGCTCTGAAAGTGAAAAGTGAAAGTGAAAGTTGCATAGTTGTGTCCAACTCTTTACAACCCCATGGACTATAAAATCCATGGAATTCTCCAGGCCAGATTACTGCAGTGGGTAGCCTTTCCCTTTTCCAGGGGATCTTCCCAACCCAGGGATTGAACTCAGGTCTCTCACATTGCAGACAGATTCTTTACCAACTGAGCCACAAGGGAAGCCCAAGAATACTGGAGTGGGTAGCCTATCCCTTCTCCAGTAGATCTTTCCAACCCAGGAATCGAACCGGGGTCTCCTGAATTGCAGGTGGATTCTTTACCAACTGAGCTATCAGGGAAGCCCAAAGGTTGCTCTAGGCCTGCCTTAATCAAGCTTAAAGCAACTGTTGAAAGAAACTGATCTTAAGGAAATTAACTACATGCCAAACAAGTTCAATAATATAAAATCTGCAATATTTAACATTCAATAAAAGTTAGCAGAAAAGTATAAAAGCAGGAAAATATGACCCATAATCAATCAAAAGTAACAGAGCTAGAAATGGCAAAGATGATATTATTAGCAGACAAGTGCCTTAAATTTTAAGGCTTGAAAGAGCTATCGTAAGTGTGTTCCATACACTTAAGGTGTAGTGGTTTATTCGCTATGTCTTGTCTGACTCTTGCAATGCCATGGAAAGTAGCCTGCTAGGCTCCTCTGTCCATGAGATTCTCCAGGAAAGAATACTGGAGTGAGTTGCCATTTCCTTCTCCTTCTCTTATCTTTCTGACCCAGGAATAGAACCTGGGTCTCCTGCATTGCAGGCAGATTCTTTACCAACTGTGTAGAAGGAAACATGAACATGCTGAGAGGAAAAATGGAATACATTAAAAAAAAAAAAAGAAGAAGAACCAAATAGACCCTCTGGATATGAAAAACACAATATCTAAAATGAAAAAAAAAATCACTGGATGGGATTAAGTAGATTAGATACTGCAGAAGAAAAGATCAATGAATTTGAATACATAAAATAGAAACTATCCAAAATTAAACACAGAAAGATAAAAAGATTGGGAAAAATAAATGAACAGGGTATCAGTGATCCTTTGGGACCATATTAAGAAAACTAATGTGAAATTTGAGTCCAGGAATGGTGAGGAGGAGTGTATTTGACAAATAAGATACAGATGGGATTTATTGACACATAAAGTCAGGAGGGGGATCTTCAGTAAAAAAAAAATCACTGGATGGGATTAAGTAGATTAGATACTGCAGAAGAAAAGATCAATGAATTTGAATACATAACAATAGAAACTATCCAAAATTAAACACAGAAAGATAAAAAGATTGGGAAAAATAAATGAACAGGGTATCAGTGATCCTTTGGGACCATATTAAGAAAACTAATGTGAAATTTGAGTCCAGGAATGGTGAGGAGGAGTGTATTTGACAAATAAGATACAGATGGGATTTATTGACACATAAAGTCAGGAGGGGGATCTTCAGGCTTACTATATTTAACTGCTCAAACAATATCAGGAATATGTCTATTTCTTCTCTTATTACTACTTTCTCCTGAATTTTGGCTTCAACTGTAAGAAGGTTCTCTTCCTGAGACAGGAAATGGCCTTTCACAACCCTATGTTTATTCTCCTCCCATTTTCCCATCCCAGGAGAGAAGGGCTACTCTTTCCCAGGACTTTCCCAGTCCTTCCCAGAAATCCAAGGAATGACTCTGATTGGCCCAAGGTGATCTAAGTGTCCACTTGGACCGATTCCTTTTTTTTTTTTTTTTTTAC
>SJXQ01003759.1:192174-339199 GCA_006408695.1 Aepyceros melampus
GTATTTTTCACAGAGCTAGAACAAATAATTTCACAATTTGTATGGAAACACAAAAAACCTCGAATAGCCAAAGCCATCTTGAGAAAGAAGAATGGAACTGGAGGAATCAACCTGCCTGACTTCAGGCTTTACTACAAAGCCACAGTCATCAAGACAGTATGGTACTGGCACAAAGACAGAAATATAGATCAATGGAACAAAATAGAAAGCCCAGAGATAAATCCACACATCTATGGACAGCTTATCTTCGACAAAGGAGGCAAGAATATACAGTGGATTAAAGACAATCTTTTTAACAAGTGGTGCTGGGAAAACTGGTCAACCACTTGTAAAAGAATGAAATTAGATCACTTTCTAACCCCATACACAAAAATAAACTCAAAATGGATTAAAGATCTAAACGTAAGACAAGAAACTAGACCGATTCTTATTGTCAAAGAGTGAAGAACCCTGACTGACACATTCTGGATTAGGCGCCTTACTGTGCAGAACTCCTATTGGATGGCCTGCAAGACCATGGGAATGAGGAGAGGAAATTTCTCCAAAAATTATAAGTGTACTAAGTGAACAAAAGCAACAGATGTTCATAATGGCATTCTTTAGCTTCACTCACCCAAAAAGGACTTATTATTCACACTGTTTGCCTCTGAAATACTGCAGCACTGAATTTGGCAATTTGTTTCCTAAGGCTTTGTGCCATTGCGTGTGTCATTCTGTTGAATCTGTAAGTGAACTCATATAAACATTTCCCTCCAGCTGGATATTAAGTGCCTTGAGAGCAGTGACCATGTCTCATATATTTTTAATCTTTCCCAGTGGCTGGCAGAGTACCTCTCAAATGATAGCAGAATGAATGTTTACTTTGATGAATTTATTGTAGGGACTAGTCAAATGCTCCCATTAAGCTGAGGAGAAATTAGATTGGGTTAATACCCTCAGCCTTGTATTACCATGAAAGAAGAATAAATTGTTCATTAAAAACTAATTGGTAAGCAATTTGCACGTGAAAAACTGGTTTCTTTCTTTTCCCTCTTTCTCGTGGGGATCACCAGATCTATAATGAAAATGCCAGGGGCCAAGAGGTAGATTCTTACATTTCCATTTGACATTTCTTGCTACCCAGAATCTTTGGGCTTAGGCAGAGCATGTGGACACCTATGTGATGGGATTTGATGGATACTAATATGCTTTTGCTCTATTATGTCCTTACAGATGTCCTGAAGATCCCTCAATTCAAAGGCAATGTTTTGAATTAAGATATTGTGTATCTTCCAGAGCTCTTTAAAAATGCAAACACTCAAGGAGAAAGAATATTATTACCTATTAACATCTCTGCCTAAATTTGTTTCTCCAGAGTAGCTTTGGTCACCTAACAGAGCCCTGAGAATATGGGGGAAGGTCAGGGAAGTACTCTGGGAATAATGGGGAAGGGCTGGGCTATAGAGCTGGGGTAGTTTGGGGAGGTGGTGGAACCCCAGTGGTCTGAAGAGCAGATTAGACATCTGAGAAGACATATGTTTAAAAGCAACATAGAAGGTAACCAGAAAAGTGCCCCTAATGTTCTCTCTTGTGTTGACGAAGACCTTTTTCATCTCACTACAGCTCTTATGGGGGAAACAAAACCAAGATGAAGCAAACACAAAGCAAAAGGACAGATGTGTGCTTAGTTCCCTGATTCTAAGACGATTACCATCCGGCCTTAGAGCTGGGGTAGTTTGGGGAGGTGGTGGAACCCCAGTGGTCTGAAGAGCAGATTAGACATCTGAGAAGACATATGTTTAAAAGCAACATAGAAGGTAACCAGAAAAGTGCCCCTAATGTTTTCTCTTGTGTTGACGAAGACCTTTTTCATCTCTCTACAGCTCTTATGGGGGAAACAAAACCAAGATGAAGCAAACACAAAGCAAAAGGACAGATGTGTGCTTAGTTCCCTGATTCTAAGACGATTACCATCCGGCCACAGGAGGCTGCAGGCCCCACCTCCTTGGCCTTCACTTGTCTTGGATATGCAGCCCTGAACACTCTTCCTAACATTTCATCCCTTGCAGCCTTAGGCGCTGGAGGCAGTCTCAATTCTATTAGCCAAGATAACCTATTTACTCATTCCCTCCTCTTCAGAGAAAAGAATTGGGAATTACTCCACTAGTTCTAAGACCCATCTCAGTTTCAGGGGTTCGCTGACTCAATGGACATGAGTTTGAGTCAACTCCAGGAGATACTGAAGGACAGGGAAGCCTGCCATGCTGTAGTCCATGGGGTTGCAAACAGTCGGACACAACTTAGCAGCTGACCAACAGCAACTCAATTTCAGAGATTTTAAGCTGGAAAAGTATATCTCAGAGTTAAGAAAGCACGGTAGTAAGTAACAGTAGGAGGAAATGGGCTGGTGGCCCTTACTGGGTAGATAACACAATCTTTTGGAATGAAGAACTCTCCTATAAGTCAGGCACACAGCAGCTCGCCTCTGCCCAAGTTACCCAGTTCACTCAGAGGTTGCTGGAAACAAAGTGCTCACCACACTCTGTGTTTGGGTCACACCAGATTTCTGGGACTCAGAAGCTCAGGCTTTCTGGGCTCAGTATAGAGCCTAGAACTCAGAGCTTTCATTAGCACATCTTCAAAGCTGGGACCCGGGAACATTTAAGGAATGACAACACCTGCCCAACGTGGTGATTAGTTTAACCTACAAAGAGGAGAGGCATCGAGGCCCCTCTGTCTCTTTCCTCTGGGCTGGCTCCCTGCCACATGAAGAATATATATTAGAATATTTAATTTATTATATATTTAATATTTAAATTATATACTTTAATTTTATACTATATATTTAATTATATAGAATATATCATATTTATATAACTAATTAGTATATAATTGGAACTTCCCTGGTGGCTCAGAGGTTAAAGCGTCTGCCTCCAATGCGGGAGACCCGGGTTCGATCCCTGGGTCGGGAAGATCCCTGGAGAAGGAAATGGCAACCCACTCCAGTATTCTTGCTTGGAGAATCTCATGGACTGAGGAGCCTGGTGGGCTGCAGTCCATGGGGTCACAAAGAGCGGACACGACTGAGTGACTTTACTTACTTACTTAGTATATAATTAGTTATAATTATATTACTATATTAAGTGATCCCATTCCATCTTAATTATCTATCTGGGGACGTTGCCTACCACGATCCTCATCATTTCTGGAATGTCTTTTACCTTCATTTGTAAATAGCTTTCAGAAACCTGGAATGAAATTACATCTACTTTTGCTCTTCTTCCATCAGTCTGAGTCAGCTTCACTTGGAGTCAACTATGGACTTCTGGCCCCTTTAAAGAATTATTACTTTCGTGGAGGGAGAAAAATAATCACTTTGTGGGATATCGTGGAATGTCAGGGAACTGAGCAGGAAGGCAAGAGAGAAGCCACTGTCCCCACCTTCCTCAGTGAGCTCATGTCCTCCATTTCATTTAGTTATAAAAAACAGGCACCAGCTCTTCTACCTTAGATTAAAATGCTTGCATATGATTTCCTCACACACATTTTAACCTGGTTAGTACCGGCCTAGCAGAGGGCCTTTTTCTTTCCCTGCTATTAATGTGTAATAGTTGCACTCCCTAAATCGTTTCCACACTACATTGATCTTGCACAATTTCAGCTCAGAACAAAGGGAAGGAAATCACCGAGGTAACCCGGGCTGCCCACTCTGTCGTTTTGTTTGGTTTTTAATAGAAATAACAAACAGATAGGCTGTTTTCTCTTAATGTCTCTAACAGGTTCAAAGTGGCCAAGCTTCTTCTTTTTCTTAAGATGAAAGAAAATTAAATTTGAGCTACATGGCAGGAGGTGCCTTTTGGGTGTGAATGACCAAGGAGAAACCCACCCCTCAGCAGCACGACCTCACAGGAGCTGTGTGAAGCCAGCAGAAGGCCGCTGTCTAAGGTGGATCTCAGTTCTCCACAGGTCGCACGTCCTCTCACATGGAGTTATTTAGCCAATGTTTTTACATAGACGGCATGTTGGGAATATTTTCAAATCTCTGTTTTAGGTGTCTGACCACAAGGCCTTTGTGTATTGAGTTTATTGAAGTGGACTGACTTGGGATATGGAAGGCAACAGTTGCTTCTGCTCTGGTTCCTGGTAGGAACAACACTGCCATTTTGCTCTTGTGCCTCGCCAGGTTCTCAGCATCTTTCTGTCTCTACTTGTCCTAGACCTGGTTTTCCTCAGAGTCCACATTTTCTCCCTGCCTCTGCCCTCCACACTTCTATCCAGATAGACTCACCTGATGGATGGCCCATTCTTTCTGTGCCTTGATTTCCCCTTTTTTAAGTAATCAAAGTAACAACCATACTCCTCGGTAGCTAAATACAATTAGCTCATAAAGGGAAGTATTGCCATTACAAAACTTGGAACTTAGGGAATTCCTAAGAATTTATACACTGGTGTGTGGAAAGAATGTATAACTAAGGTTCAGAAGAACTAGAATAAAATTCTGATATTGCTAACTGGGTGTATAAGTCTGAAGAAGTAAATTAACTAATTTGAGCCTCAGTTTATTCATTTTCATAAGATGTTTATTAATTTGAATCTCAGAGGGATGCTATAAAATTAGGTTATTTTTGCAAATTTCCTATTTTCAGGACTTGGTACAAAGTTATTACTTTATATTAATATTGGAGATAAGCTAGTCACCTGGCTTCCTAACCTTGTACTAGTCACTGTTTCCTAAAAAGTTATTTCAAATGCCATTACAGGTTTCAAATGCTTTTAAAATGATAAAATATAAAACTATAAAATAACACAGAATGCTTAGGTTAAAATAAGATTGAGTTATTATTTCACTAATTATCGAAACAAAATAACTATGTCATTAAAAAAAATTCTTTCCTTATTTCACCCCCAACATCTAATCCATTAGTGATACCCATTGGCTTTAATTTAGGATACATCCTTTAGGTATTGGCATTTTTTATTTCCACTGCTGTTACCCCAGGCTAAGCCACTCTAACTAACAGCTCTTATGGGTCTCTCTTTGGGTACTCAAGACCAGCACTGCTTTGCAGACACTACTTGGGGAAGATACTTGTATTCACAGACAAATGCAGTTCTCATGGTCCACCTTCTTGAAAACATAGAAGCCATCTGATTTGTCTTACTCTCTATAGCTGAAAGCAGTACCAACCACATGGAGGGCATCCACAAGGATTTTGTGAATGAATTACACTTACTAATGTTTTCTAATGACAACTCCATGGGGCAGGTGTTATTAATCCATTTTACAAATAAGAAATCCAAGTATCTTTATGTAAAGGATTAGTCTTTCCACAAGAGAGTGGAGATTGGTTGGATCAGTGCATTTTGGAGGAATTTCATGAAGCAGAGCTACACTTAAAAATAACAATAAATCAAAAAAACAGGGCTCCACTCTGCCCTCAAGGGCAACACTGCCATTCCCAAATTCTCTTCCTTTTATATTTCACCGAAAATGTCTAGTGGATTTTCTCTTAAATATTTTTTATCTTACTTTTCCTCTACTAAATTTCAGTGGTGATGGATGGAATTTTTATTTTGTATAGATATAAAAAATAATTAATTAAATTATTTATTTTAAAAAATCTAAAAGACCAGTGTATTTCCCACTCTGCTAACATTCTGAAGATAAACCCAAACAGGTTATGTTATGTGATTTTAAATGAAGAGATTTGTTTTATAAGCCTTTAACCATGAGTGACATTATATGAGCAACTTTTATTTCCATTGTCAGTGTTCTCAATAGCAGCAACAATTTTCATTTGCACCTACTTTACATTAACATTGTGTTATGTTAACATGGTTTTTATCGTATCAGAGTATGTGTTTAAAAGCTGAACAGACATTCAAGTAGGATACTTCAAATAGATGACAGATTTTGTAACCATTAAAACATCTTTAGTTCAGTTCAGTTCAGTCCAGTCCCTCAGTTGTGTCTGACTCTGTGCGATCCCATGAACCACAGCACGCCAGGCCTCCCTGTCCATCACCAACTCCCGGAGTTCACTCAGACTCAGTCCATCGAGTCAGTGATGCCATCCAGCCATCTCATCCTCTGTAGTCCCCTTCTCCTCCTGCCCCCAACCCCTCCTTAAAACATCTTAAAAATCAAATATTTGTGTCTGAACTCTCCAATTATTATTTTCTCTGTCATCCAAATGATCAGCATAAATGACCATTAGGACACATGAATCAAAATCAATGCAGCATTAACTTGCTAGAGCAGAGTACTACTCAAACCGAGTAGCTGATGTGGTAGGTAAATGGGAAATGGGTGAGAAGTCACCCAGATACAATGAGGTTATTCTCCACCCTCACCCTCATTCCCCAGATGCTCAAGATGATAACTGGAGGTTTTTTTCTTATGTGGAGGAAGAACTGGTAACTCTAAGACTTATCAAACCTGGATTGTTGGGCAAATTTGAAATTCAGCTAAGGCTCATTGGATCAGATTGCAAACAATAAGATGATCATGAATGCCCTTGACCAGGTCACAGTGGGGTGGCTTAAATTCAGTTTCCCAGTAGACCATTTGCAGGAATGTGGAGAGGTACTGGTGTGTGAAAGGGATTCTCATGTTTGAATACACACCATGACTACCCACTACCCATGCCTGCAAGACGAACGGTAGTGATATGGCTTTGCTAATATTCTCATCAGTAATTTTCTGCTTTAATAGAACATAGATGTTTGTTTATACCAAAGACCGTGACTGTGAGATCATCAGCTGTTTTATGTTTTTAAGTTTACACAATGAGCATGAATTACACTGATACTTGAAAAGCAAAACAACATATTATTTAACATTTTAAAACTAGTTTTTGTATGTCTTAGCCATAAATTATTTCAATAAACTTGTTTCCATCAAGAATCCAAGAAGCACAATGATAACAGAAGTAAATATGTAAACTGATTTTTTTATAAGCTAATCATATATTTTTTGAATGTCAGGCTATTCTTGTTTCTAATATTTAAAATTAAAGTATAATTTAGCAACAGTGAAATATGCCAGTTTAATAAAGCAGTTTTATCATTTGAACAACATACATGATCATGTATCTACAGCCTATCAAGACAGAATATTTCCAACTTCTTAGCACCAGATAATCACATCAACCCCATCAAGAACCACTAATCTGATTTTTATCTCTGATTTCTAGATTAGTGCTGCCCATGTAGAACTTCGTATAGATGGACTCAACATGGAGAATGTACTCTTTTGAGGGTGGCTTCTTTCCCTAAGCATGATGTTTTTGAAATTTACTGATATACTTGTGTGTACTAGTAGTTCTTTTTTATTGCTGAGTAGCATTCCCCTGTGTGCATATACCACAATTTATTCCATTACCTGGTCTCTTAAAGACAAAGTAACTAGTATTTTCAGCAAAATCTTTAGACTTCTAGCTCTACCCTCAAATAAAGTGAAATTCTAAACAATTAAAAGTGGCTTTGAACTTAATAAACCTGATAATTACTTATAAGTTTCACCTCATTTTGCAAATATGATTGAAGTCAATCATCTTTGCATTTCAAAGTTGAGAGTCACTTTAGAGATCATAAAGTTGAGCCCTTTGTTTTATAGATGAAAATATTAATGCTTAGAAAATTTCATTTAGCAGCAGAAGAAAAATACAAATCAGATTTCCCCCTTAGTCTCTTTCCTCTATCACCAATTATAAATTTATATTATTTTAAGCTTCCTCAGAGGATAAAACTAATTTATTCCAAACATAAATGTAAAATGTGATTGTTTTATCCATACTAAAATAGAATTTTGTTGTATAGAAAACTCATTGAACCAATTTAAATCTGATACCATTTTCAAGTGTATGTTTACACACAATATCTAGAAATATCTATTTTAAAAAATAAAATTGAAGTATCACAGAATTCAGAAAAGATACTGCTTGTTTTTCCCTTGATCAAAGTGGTTGAGTGTGATAATTAGCATAAGCATTTTCAAATTTAGACTGCTCAAATACCTTCTTCTTTTTCAATGGTTGCTATTAGTATTTGTCCTGAAAAATGAACTTTTTCTAAAAATTTGTGGTACAGTAAGATTGGGAGTATGAATCAAAGCTGACTTACTCTTCTTGTGCTGGTTTCAGGGGAATTACAGTTATTTTTGTGGAAGTCATCTTTGAGGGATTCAGTGATGTTTTCAGCATTTGCTCATTTCCATGGACTGTACAGTCCATGGAATTCTCCAGGAGTGGGTAGCCTTTCCCTTCTTCAAGGGATCTTCCCAACCCAGGAATTAAACCCAGGTCTCCCGCATTGCAGGCGGATTATTTACCACCTGAGCCACAAGGGAAGCCCAAGAATACTGGAATGGGTAGCCTATCCCTTCTTCAGCAGATCTTTCTGACCCAGGAAACAAACCCAAGGTCTCCTGCATTTTAGGCAGATTCTTTACCAACTGAGCTATCAGGGGAGCCCATAAATACTCCCACCATGGCCAATCTCAAGATATCAACATGATGTTAAATGGTTCATAAAATCTCTGAAAATTTAACCATCAGCTTTCATAAGGCTCCCAGATGAGAACTTGCTAGAGGAAGCAAAGTGGTTAGCTATGTTCAGCTCTCAACCTCTAGGATTTGAAAAAGGAAGGAAAGACAGAGGGAAAACTAAAGGAAAAAGAAAAGAAAGAAAAGCTATCATAGAAGCAAGTTGCATTTCCATAAAGTATGGCAAAGGAAGTCCTTTTTAGAAACTCATTAAGAATTGAAGAAGGAAGTGTACCACCACCCCGCCACCGCACCCACCATGATCTCATCTGGGAAGACTCAAATGACTGGAGGCTGGTGACGGGTTGGAAGATCTCCTTCCAAGGTGTCTTTTCACTTGCCTATCTGGTCCCTGGGCTAAGACGGCTAAAGACAGGCTTAGCAGGGACTCTGAGACTGTCAACCAGCTATGTGTTACTTATTCATATGATATGAGCTTCTCATGGCATGGCAACTGACATCCCAGAAGAAATATTTTGAAAGAGACCTTCATGAGAGTGAATGATCAGAGATAACCAGGCAGAAGTGGCATAGTATAAATAAGGTAGGTCACTTCCACTTTACTCTGTTGATCAAAGCAATTCCAGGCTCCCTCCAATGCAGAGGGAAGGGACATAGTCTTCAAGGGGAGGAGTATCAAATCATTTGCATTTTTAACTTTGTGAATAGTAAATTTATGAATAGTGTGGCAGAATTAGATAGTCTATCACTTGTTTAGAAAAAACTTATGGAAGAAAGCAGTTGAAATGCGTGGTGTTTGCATGATTGAGTGGAATAGCCTAAGTGGCAACAATAAGACATCCTGTGCACAGAGAAGGGCTGCAATCAGGAGTGGAGGTGGTAAGGGAGTCGTGTACAGCAGTGAGAGAAGTGAGGCTGGGTGGTCTCAGGAAGACCTCCACACAGTCATGGACCGGAAGTCAGTTTTCTACATTGAATAGCAGCATGACTTGTCCACCTTGGAAAGTGATTTCCCCACGGTGGTGAACCGTTGCTGTGCCTCTTTTTACAGAAACAGGCAACAGAGGTTAGTGGGATGACAGCTGAATTTAGGAGATTGGGCAAAATGCATAGTTTTCTCAGAGGTACAGTTAAGGCTGCAGAGTTCATCAGGTTTGAGGCAGGCAGAATACTGCTTCTTCCCTCCCCACGGATGTCCACATCCTAATACATAGAATCTGTGAATGTGTTAGGTTCCGTGACAGGGAAATTAGGGTTGCAGATGGAGTTAAATTTGTTGTCCTGGGCTGAATAATATCTCCTGGCCCCCCGAATCCACACCCACTTGGAACATGTAAACATGACCTTATTTGGCCATGTTTATAGATCTTATAGGTTATAGGATCTTTGTAGATGTAATCTACAAATTAGGGGGGTCCTTAATCCAGGATGACTGGTATTTTTATGAGAAGAGGGAAATGTGGATATGGAGACCCACACAGATTGAGAAGGCTATGTGTAGATGGAGGCAGAGATTGAAGTGATGCTTCTGCAAGCAAAGAATCCCAGAAACTACCCTCTACCACCAGGAGCTAGAAAGAGGCCAGGGCAGATGTTCTTCTAGAGCCTTCAGAGAGAGCTTTGCCCTGCTAACCCTCTGAGTTTGGACTTCCAGTCTCCACAAAAATGATAGAATGCAGTTTTGTTGTTTAAAACCATCCAGTTTGTGGTCATTTGTTATGCAGTCCTAGAAAACAAATACAGTTTCTAGTCAGTCCAATGTAGTGACAAGGGTCCTTATAAATTGAAGGGAGAGGCAGAAGAAAGAGTTAGAAAGATAGCAGTGAGAGAAGGACTTGGCCTGATGTGGGTGGCTTTGGAAATGAGGAAGGGGCTATGCAGCTTATGGAAGGTGCACCTCATCTAGAAGCTGGAAAAGGCAAGGAAATGGATTCTCCCCTAGAACCTCCAGAGGAACACTGCCCTGCTGACTTCTTGATTTTAGCCCAGTGAGATCCATTTTTGACTTCTGACCTCCAGAACTATAAGATAATAGATGTGGTAGTTAAGTCACTGAGTTTACAGTGATTTGTTATAGCCAAAATAGATAAATAATACAAAGTTCGTTGATACTTTGGCTCTAAGGAGATGATCAGGCTAATTTTGGTGGGAAGAGGCTTGACAACATCAGTCGCTGGGGGTGGGGCCAGAGTAGAATAGGAGGTAGACAAGTGGGACAGTACTTCTTGGTCAGAATCTAAAATTTATGATCCTCAGGAGGTGATGATATTTAGAACAGGGCCTTTAAAGAGGTAATTAAGATAAAATTAAGTCACATAAATGAGCCTTAATGCAATATGGTAGATGTCATTACAAGAAGACAGCACACAGGGAAAAGGCCACATGAAGACAAAGAGGAAAAAAGCCGTCATCTATGAACCGAGGAAAGAGGTCTCAGAACAAACTAACCCTGCTGACACCTTAATCTTGAACACTTAAGCTCCAGATCTGTGAGAAAATTAGTTTCTATTGTTTAAGCCTCCCAGTCTGTGGTGCTTCCTTATGACAACCCTAGTGAACCAACGTATACCTCCGATCGCTCCCTCCTCTCATTTTCTAGGTCAGGACACAAAGCCTCAGTGTAAGGAAAATGAATGACTCACAGAATCAGTGGCTCTGTTGGGGCTGGCATCTGTGGTACTTGGCGGTTTTCACAGGGACTAATGAGCACTCTGGGGCACCCACACCATGTCAGGTGAGACTCGCAGTGCCGCAACCTGTTTTTCAATCCCTTCACCTCTGAACATTCAGAATTCAATGTGTTTATGTTTTCAGTCATTTCCTCCCAGATGAATAAAGTTCAACTGATTAAAAAAAAACTAACTGAAAGTGAAAATGTTCAGGTGGTCACAAAATCTGAACCTGAGAAAGAAAATGTTCATTGGATATGTCAGATATGATTTTCTTCACAATAGTCCTTTATGAAAAAAATGTACTTTCTCACCTATATTGCTGATCTGTTTTTAAAAATGCCTTTACCTAAGGATGACAGGTTGCAGAAGAATGGACCAATTAATGGTAAACATGTGTGTACAATATGACAGTTCAGTGTAACTCAAAGTAATTGCTTTGTATAGTTAACTTCATAACAAGGCCATCATTCACACAAAATCTATACAGCGGACTTCACTGGCAACCACTGCTTTGCTTTGTCTTGTCGTCCTAATACACTTCAAGGCATGGTTATATTTACGTATTTAATCTGATTGCAAATAGAAATTAATAATAGATATTGCTAAATAAATTACTGCATTTCAAATTAATGGGAATTGGGTTTTTTTCATTTTATTTTATTCAAACAAATAAAGTTGCCTTCCATCCTGGATATAAGGGAGTAATTCTAAGCAGACTATAAATTATTTAAGTTGGTCACTTTGCTCTAATACATTTTAAGTAGCTCTTTAAATCATTAATGAGGGCATCAGATCCTGCAATCTGGGTGGCAAATTAAAAAAGAAATCTATGCTGCCTTTAATTACTTTTAAAAGAGTATAATCAGACTCTTATTAAAATCAGATCACCATAACCTAGAGCAAGAAAAAAGATTAGGTTTTATACTACCCAAAGTTCCAAAACTTTAACCCATAATACACTGGCTCATGTAATGCCTGTGGTACCTCCTTTGTTCCTGTAACTTTCTACATTACTTGCATTAGTCCTGGTAAGAGTGTTGCAAGTATTTGTTGTTATACCTCCATTACAGATGAGAATACTCATTTAAAGATTAAATAGCTTGCTCAGCTTTTAAGTCTCTGAACTGAGATTCATTCTTTGGTTTATTTGATGACAAAGCCCATGCACTTTCCACTATGTCATGATGAATTTTACTTCATGGACTATTCTATTTGAGGCTCCAAAAGCCCAATGAGGTAATTCCCTATTTTATGGTTAAGAAAGCTGAGCATTCTAGCAACTGACCCCACATAACATAATGGCCTTTGAGTACTTTCTTCTCTACCCCAAGCCATGCATACTTGTGTACCTACACATTTACACACATGTGTAGAGGAGGGAAAACAAATTCCTTCTATTCTTCTAGATTCTTGACTGAGACTCCAGATATAAAAGAGTAACAGGAAAAAAATAAACAGGATATATTAACTTGTATATTTCCTGCATGCATGGAAGAAACTCAAGCATGAGTAAACTCAAAAGGGGTGGCTAGAACTTGAGCTTAAATACCATCTTCAGCTAAAACAAAGGAAGATGGGTGTGGGGGAAGCAAGTTATGGGAAGGTGACCAGGAAAAGTAGGCTAAACAACTGTTTGTTGGGCAGATTTAATCCACAGCCTTCTCCATTGATAATCTCTTGTGACTTAGAGTCATCCTTCTCTTCCTGGTACAGAGAGGTAGACATTTTTACAAATGGTGATTTCCTTTATGCAAATGTAATGTATGCTCTACGGATTCCAGTGCTTCTCCTGTATCTGCTATTTCCCAAAATAGTCCACTCCAGAAACCCATATGCCAAAGAGGCATGTTTAGGTTGGCATCCTCTGGTCCCCTACATGTACATGTACATATAAGTAGCCCACACCCAGCCTTGCCTCTTCTTTAGTACATGGAGTGAAGTGACTTGGAAACCTGTGGTGAGGAAAGAGATGGAAACAGTCTAGTACTTCACCTCCAAAGCCACTTATTTGTAAATTGTTTCATTAGTAATGAAGGATATGGTAGAAATACTCACTAGTTTCTATTACTTCATAGGAAAAGTATATGTGTTTATACTGAATTGATATAAATTTCAAGCTTTCTCTGGGTCAAGCTCTCCACTGTCCCTGGGTGGAGGGCTGCCACATAAAATATTCTGCTAAATTTGGATTTCAAATAAACAGTGAATATTTTTTGAAGTATATGTATATCCTAAACACTGCTTGGGACACACTTGAACTTAAAAAAGAAATAAGTTGTTTATCTGAAATTCAAATTTAATATTTCTATTGGCTAAATCTGGCAGACAGTAAAAGAGGAAGGAGGAATATTATTGGAGGAGAGAGGATGTGACAGACCAGAGGATGTAAGAAGTCTCTAATCAAAATGTTGAGAACCTTCTTGACAAGAAGAACCCCACTTAGCACTTGCCACTGTTATCTGGCAAATCATATGACTTGCATAGTGTTTGAATTATGCTGTAATTCTCATAAAAAGTAGTAGCCACAGTTCTATCTATATAGCTAAAGAAGAAAAGGAAGATAGAAAATTTTGGTTAAGAAACCAAACAAACAGAAAATCAGACAATCACAGGAATAGTTCACATTATTGGAGAGATGATAGAATTTACAATACTATAAAAATTAGTCAGCTTTTATTTCTAAATCAGTGACTCTGAAACCTTAACAAGCATCAGAATTACCTGGACAGCTTGATAAAACGTAGATTGATAGGGCCCATTCATAACATTTCTGATTCAGTAGTGTGTGAGGAGAAGGGTGAGAATTTGTATTTCAAACGAGTTCCTACAAGACCCTGATGCTGCTGGTATGGAAATTAAACTTCCTTCAAGAGTACTCAAATTAGTGATGAAGTCACCCATAGCTAATTGAATTTGACTGATACCTAGCTGGATGCTAAGGCAGGGGTTCCTAATACCAGACCCAATCTTCTTCGGGGCACGTTTGTTGTTAGTAAGCTGCAAAGTAATAAATCCAGAAGAAAAACTAGCTTTATACCACTCTTCCTTGCCTGTTCTTAAATTCTGAGCCAAGGGAAAGATATACCTGCTGGTGAGCACATATTCATTCATTGTCTTTTATTATCACTTGAGGCTCTCTTATTATGCTGCAGAATCTCAACCTGAATAAAAGCAGGAAACACTATCCAGAATGTCCTCTTCCTATAAGTCTAGGCTCTTTAAGCAATTGTGTAGGAAATGCAAAAATGTTTCCTAGAATTAAGTTTTCCACAAATATTTCTTCCTGTTTTCTCAGTAAATCTGCTGAAGTGGTCTCCTCCCACTTAACATTTTGAAGGTGGCATGTTTTGATGGCAAAGTTGGTACTCTTGATAATGCTCTTGGCATTTTCCTGTACTTCTGTACTTTTACTGTCTGCCTTCTTCCCCCTTCTTCTTTCTTCTGACATTTTGATGCCTTACAAGAAAACATGTACCAAGAGAATATGGTAAGAGAGCATCTCATAGAAGTGTGTTTGCATTGTAGTTCTGAGACACAGTCTTAGAGCTAGCAAGTTAAAACACTAAGATGAATGGAGCATCTTTAAATAATTCACATATGTGAATTTTCCAGATAAAAGGAGTTTGCTTTTTTAAGCATCAGCACCTCCCCCCACTTTTGAAAATATAAACATTAAAGAAATGGTTGTGTACTATTCTTCCCTCTTCAGCTGAATATACTAAATTATGTAATGTCTCATTGATTTAAGGTCATCATAATATATCTGGTGTTTGTACTTGACTTTGGTAGTTTTGCCTGCAAGGACAACTACAGTATGATGGTGGATGGTGGATAGTGGGGCTTGGGGACTGTGTGGACTGCTATCCTGCGGTTTTGGGGTTCCTGGTATGTATGACTTTCTAGTTCTTCTGTCACCTTATTTTCTGGTCAATTGTTCCTTCTACTATTGTTAGTTTCTACTAATTTTTCAAATTTCTCATGTTAATTTACATCAGTTCAGTTCAGTTCAGTCACTCAGTCGTGTCCAACTCTTTGCGACCCCATGAATCGCAGTACGCCAGGCCTCCCTGTCCATCACCAACTCCCGGAGTTCACTCAGACTCACGTCCATTGGGTCCGTGATGCCATCCAGCCATCATCCTCAGTCGTCCCCTTCTCCCCTGCCCCCAATCCCTCCCAGCATCAAAGTCTTTTCCAATGAGTCAACTCTTCGCATGAGGTGGCCAAAGTACTGGAGCTTCAGCTTCAGCATCATTCCTTCCAAAGAAATCCCAGGGTTGATCTCCTTCAGGATGGACTGGTTGGATCTCCTTGCAGTCCAAGGGACTCTCAAGAGTCTTCTCCAACACCACAGTTCAAAAGCATCAATTCTTCTGCGCTCAACCTTCTTCACAGTCCAACTCTCATATCCATACATGACTACAGGAAAAACCATATCAGCTTGAAAATTGGTCAAGTCTCTAAGAGGAATGATGTATTTGGGCTTTGTGACATTTTTTTTGTTAATTTCTGAATTTCAAGCTCTTCTTCAAGGACTAAACATTGTGACCTCTGATGAATCGTGTTCAGGGGCATAAGTTCTTTCCATGTGAAACAGATGCTACCAACCCACTTCTAAGAAAGCAGAGAATTCAAGTGCTTTGCCAGCCTCAGGAATGTTTTAGCACTGAAGCTAAAACTCTTCTTCTATGAATGGGTAAGGGTATGGGATACTGAAAAAATAATGGGCTGAAGAGATAATACTGTTGAGTAAATAGATGTTTTACTCTACAGCCCCAGGCTCCTTTTTAATAAATTTTTCCAACTAGGAGTTACCAGATTAAATATTTATAAGAATCTTAGTTCAATTTGAAATTCAGATAAATGCCTGATATTAAAAAAAAATACAGATCCCAAATATTGAGTAGTACATAGTTATACTAGAAAACATTGTTGTTTATCTGCCATTCAAATTTAACAGAGAATCCTGTATTTTCATTAGCTAAATCTGCCCCAACCCCAAATCACATTAGCTATTTTCTTTCTCCTCTACCAAGCCTACTTCTAAGGGAAGATCAGAAAAGTTATTCTAACGAAGGCATAAAATGACAGATAAGATTGTGGTGATCATGATTATGTTCCGTTAATAAAAGTAGGATGTAATAGAGGAGAATTATCAGTGGAGTGGTACTCAGGAGTCCTGGAATGTTCCCGGTGAATTTTAAGGTCCTTTCTTTGTCACAAAAGCTAAGCAGAAAGGTTAAGAAAGTAAAATGAGTTTATTTAAGCAAAAATACAGTCTTAGAGAAAGAGTGGGCAGCCAGGTGAGGTGTTGCTGCCCTGGGTTCCTTTGGAAGCCGTTTATGGGGGAACACACAAACAAAGGGCAGAATATTCACTGGGGAAGGAGGAGTTTGGGGGTTGTACTCCGATGTCATCTTTATTTCCTGAGAAGAGGTGGGATCTTTGTCCTTATTTAGCTTAGATCAGAAGTGTAGTGGTGTTGGTATGTGATGGGTACGTCTCATCTGTAAGGCTAACTGTTGTAATGAGAACATAGTGAGCAACAGGTTACATTCCCACACAGAGATTCCTGCCTTTCCCCACCTTTCTTTGTCTGCTTCCAGGACATTTATCACCCAAAATGTGTGGCTTCCTGTTAGTCTGGAGGTTCCTATCTTTCTGTGTCTATGTGATTTCCAGCCATGGGGTCCCTTACCCCTTTTCTCTGCTCATACCTAGCTACCTGTATGCTGCAGTTCAGTTCAGTTGCTCAGTTGTATTTAATTCTTTGCAACCTCATGAACTGCAAAACACCAGGCTTCCCTGTCCATCACCAACTCCCAGAGCTTGCTCAGACTCATGTCCATTGAGTCAGTGATGCCATCCAACCAGCTCATCCTTTGTCATCCCCTTCTCCTCCTACCTTCAGTCTTTCCCAGCATCAGAGTCTTTTCAAATGAGTCAGTTCTTCCCATCAGGTGGCCAAAGTATTGAAGTTTCAGCTTGAGTATCAGTCCTTCCAATGAATATTCAGGACTGATTTCCTTTAGGATCGACTTATTGGATCTCCTTGCAGTCCAAGAGACTCTCAAGAGTCTTCAACACCACAGTTCAAAAATACCAATTCTTCGACACTCAGCTTTCTTTATACTCCAACTCTCACATCCATACATGACTACTGGAAAAATCATAGCTTTGACTAGATGGATCTTTGTCAGCAAGTAATGTCTCTGCTTTTTAATATGCTGTCTAGGTTGGTCATAGCTTTTCTCCAAAGAGCAAGCATCTTTTAATTTCTTGGCTGCAGTCACCATCTGCAGTGATTTTGGAGCCCAAGAAAATAAAGTCTCTCACTGTTTCCATTGTTTCCCCTTCTATTTGCCATGAAGTGAGGGAACCAGATGCCATGATCTTAGTTTTCTGAATGCTGAGTTTTAAGCCAATTTTTTCACTCTTCTCTTCCACTTGCATCAAGAGGCTATTTAGTTCTTTGCTTTCTGCCATAACGGTGGTGTCATCTGCATATCTGAAGAGACTGATATTTCTCCTGGCAATCTTGATTCCAGCTTGTGCTTCATCCAGCCTGGTATTTCACATGATGTACTCTGCATATAAGTTAAACAGGCAGGGTGACAATATACAGCCTTTTCCAATTTGGAGCCAGTCTGTTGTTCCATGTCCAGTTTAACTGTTTGCCTCTTGACCTGCATATAAATTTCTCAGGAAAAAGGTAAGGTGGTCTGGTATTCCCATCTTTTGAAGAATTTTACACAGTTTTTTGTGATCCACACAGTCAAAGTCTTTGATGTAGTCAAGAAAGCAGAGGTAGGTGTTTTTCTGGAACTCTCTGGATTTTCAATGATTCAATGGATGTTGGCAATTTGATCCCTGGTTCCTCTGCCTTTTCTAAATCCAGCTTGAACATCCAGAAGTTCACATTACATGTACTGTTGAAGCCTGGTGTGAAGAATTTTGAGCATTACTTTGCTAGCATGTGTGATGAGTGCAATTGTGCAGTAGTTTGAGCATTCTTTGGTATTGTCTTTCTTTGGGATTGGAATGAACACTGACCTTTTCCAGTCCTGTGGCCACTGCTGAGTTTTCCAAATTTGCTGGCCTATTGAGTGAAGCACTTTCATAGCATCATCTTTTAGGATTTGAAATAACTCAGCTGAAATTCCATCACCTCTACTAGCTTTGTTCTTAGTGATGCTTCCTAAGGCTCACTTGACTTTGCATTCTAGATGTCTGGCTCTAGGTGAGTGATCACACCATTGTGGTTATCTGGGTCATGAAGATCTCTTTTGTATAGTTCTGTATATTCTTGCCACCTCTTCTTAATATCTTCTGCCTCTGTTAGGTCCATGCCATATCTGTCATTTATTATGCCTATCTTTGCATGAAATGTTCCCTTGGTTTCTCTAATTTTCTTGAAGAGCGCTCTAGTCCCAATATGCTATGGGATATCAGTGGAGAAATAGCTCCAGAAAGAATGAAGAGGCAGAGCCAAAGCAAAAACACCCAGTTGTAGATATGGCTGGTGATGGAAGTAAAATCCAAAAAAAAAAAAAAAGAGCAACATTGCATAGGACCTGGAATGTTAGGTCCATGAATCAAGGCAAATTGAAAGGGGTTGAACAGGAGATGGCAAGAGTGAACATCGACATTTTAGGAATCAGTGAACTAAGATGGACTGGAATGGGCAAATTTAACTCAGATGACCATTATATCTACTACTATGGGAAGGCATCCCTTAGAAGAAATGGAGTAGCCATCATAGTCAACAAAAGAGTCTGAAATGCAGTACTTGGATGCAATCTCAAAAATGACAGAAGGATATCTATTTGTTTCCAAGGCAAACCATTCAATATCACAGTAATCTAAGTCTATGCCCCGACCAGTAATGTTGAAGAAGCTGAAGTTGAATGGTTCTGTGAAGACCTACAAGACCTTCTAGAACTAATACCTAGAAAAGATGTCCTTTTCATTATAGCGGATTGGAATGCAGAGGTTGGAAGTTAAGAGATACCTGGAGTAACAGGCAAATTTGGCCTGGGAGTACAAAATGAAGCAGGTCAAAGGCTAACAGGGTTTTGCCAAGAGAACGCACTGGTCATAGCAAACACCCTCTTCCAACAATACAAGAGACCACTCTACACATGGACATCACCAGATGGTCAATACCAAAATCAGACTGGTTACATTCTTTGCAGCCAAAGATGAAGAAGATCTACACAGTCAGCAAAAAAGAGACTGGACGCTGACGTGGCTCAGATCATGAACTCCTTATTGCCAAATTCAGACTGAAATTGAAGAAAGTAGAGAAAACCACTAGACCATTCTTGCATGACCTAAATCAAAGCCCTCACAGTTATACAGTGAAAGTGACAAATAGATTCAAGGGGTTAGATCTGATAGACAGAGTGCCTGAAGAACTATGGGCAGAGGTTTGTGACATTGTACGGAGGCAGTGATCAAGATCATCCCCAAGAAAAAGAAAGGCCTCTGAGGAGGCATTACAAATAGCTGGGAAAAGAAGAGAAGCTAAAGGCAAAGGAGAAAAGGAAAGATATACCCATTAATGCAGAGTTCCAAAGAATAGCAAGGAGAGAGAAGAAAACCTTTCTCAGTGATCAATGTGTGCTGTAACAGGGACACAAATGAATTCTTGCTTTTGAAGCACTATGGTGAGTAATGTCAGTATTTCCGTTTAAACCTGACTCAGGAACTGCAGGTTAGGAATCTTATCCTTCTGGCTTGGCTGTGAAGAGGGTCTAGTTCTAGGAAATACCACATAATCTTCTTGCCACAGTTGTCTATTGCTATCTACCAAACTACCCAAAGCATAATGGCTTTAACAACAACTATTTTATTATGTCTCTCAATTTCATGGGTAACTACAGAGAAATTCAGGAATGGTGTAGTTATCTGCTGCTTAGATATAAGCATTTTGTCTAAAATTGTCCAGATAGTTTCAGTGATTCATGACAGTCCTTTAGTTGTGGAAATTTGGTCTACAGGTGGACATCCAGACAAATCTAATACAGATCATCAAAATAAGACTGAAAATCAGTTGTAGATAATACAAAGAAGATAAGATTACTCTATGACCAAATAACCAGAATTCTGAAGGGCTTCGTTTGCATTTCACTATTGCAGAAGAAACAAATACCATTGTTTTTGCGAGAAATGGTGGCAAGTGGAACTGGAGAAATTAAGAATCACCAGGTATTTGGATCAATTCAGTTAATATATTTTCCCCATATTTTAGGTATATGGAGGAGGGAAAGAGGCTACCATTAACTAGCAGGTTGGAGGAAGCATTACCTTGAGGAAAAATGAAAGGTCCATTGTACCCATCTCAGTGTCTTCTGAGACTTTCTCCTCAGGAGGAAGGTCAGAAGCTTTGTTGGTCAAGAAAAATGCAGTTGTTTTAGGTAAAGTTGATTGTTCTCCTGACACTGAAGCTTGTCAAATTGTGGTCTGTGTTATTTGGGGCTACCCTTGGAGATCTAGTGAGAGCCTGGCAGCTGGTGTTAGAAATACAGAATCTGTTTCATCAGGAGACTTTATTGACTTTTAGAAGCTTCCTGGGGACAATCCCAGATGGCCCACTTAGCAGGAAACTCATTTATTTGTAGCTCCAAACACTTGCTAGAATCCCTAATGGCCTCATGAATAGGACCCGAAGCGCGTAGTTGCTCCCTAGTGGTCAATCTACAAGCCACATTAACTATTTCAGGCTAAAAGAGTACCTTTAGGAATCATGTGGCTCATATTGCTTATTATAAATTCACTGGGTTGGATTTTAAATTAATGAAATTAATTCAGTGGGGAAGCTGGCTTAACAAGATGAGAAGCTGTGAGTCAAGGGCTTCTTAGGCTGTGTCATGTTCTGCCTGGTGTGGGATCCAGCCCCAGCCAGACCTGCTCTTCCAGACATTCTGATGTCTAAATAGAACAGGTTATAATTCTAGAAGGTTAGAACATAAAACTGGATGGAAACTGCTAGAAAACATGAATTATTCTGAGAGAGGCTGGGGCTCATGTGAGGAGTCAGAGGTTTTGTGGAGAATGAGGAGTGGCTTGAACATTAGAATGAAAGGGACAATAAAGCACATATGATAAAGTGGAAAGAATGCAGTATCTGTGATTTGAAGCATACTTAGCCACTTTTATTTTTATTCTATTTGTTAGTTAGTGAGACAGTCAGTTTCAATCAATCATAGAGTTCCTGGGCATCATGTGGGAATGGTATTGGACAGAAGCCTCAACAGGTAAGCAGGATCCAGATCACAGAAGTCCTTGTAGCTTACCTAAAGAGTTTTCTCTGTTTTCTTTCTCTCTTCCTTCCTTCCTTTTTATTTTCATTTTGGCAGGCAATGGGAAGTAAGTAGAAGTCTTTAAAGAGGGCAGTAGAATCAATAGGTCTTCTGTATGTGAGACACACAATGATAATGACAATAGATCAAGAAGCAAAGCCTGCTGCTAAGGAGGCGAGAAACTGATGCAGTAGCCCTGATGGAAGACTGTGTGGGATAGACCATGGCTGTAAGAATGGAGAAGAGAGGCCATTCATTCACTAATTCAACAGATACTTGTGGAAGACCTATTATGTCCTAGGTGCTTATATTAAGAATACAGAGGTGAACAAAACAGACCAGTTACTTGATCTCAAGGAGTTTATATTCTAGTGTGAAAGATGACAATAACTGCCCAAATTAATGATAAGATTCTTTCAGCTTGAGAGCAGTACTTTAAAGAAAATAAAACTGGGTGTCATGGGAGAGTGACTGACCTAGAGGGAACTCTAGAAGGAAGTACATTAGATCTAGGATATGATTGTCAAGAAGAAATGAGTCACGTGCTCTAGGGGAAGAGCATTCTGGGCAGAGGGGCAGCCAGTGTAGAGTCCAAGGATCTAG
Organism: Aepyceros melampus; assembly: GCA_006408695.1. Taxonomy (NCBI): domain Eukaryota; kingdom Metazoa; phylum Chordata; class Mammalia; order Artiodactyla; family Bovidae; genus Aepyceros; species Aepyceros melampus. The sequence goes on from SJXQ01003759.1 coordinate 214,240, forward strand.
ACATGTGATATGAAGAGTCAGAGTGGCTGGAACGGGTGATGGAGGAAGAAACAATGGTAGGGGATAGGGCTGAAGAGGAAGATTTTAAAGCTATTGACAAATTTAGAGTTTAAGCAATGGGAGTGATATAATCTGGCTTATATCTCTAGAACGTCACTGATTGCTGTGTGGACACATAGAAGCCAGTTATGAGGCTACTGCAGTAGCCTAGATGACAGATTCTGGGGGCTTAGATCAAGGTGGTAATTGTGAAGATGAAGTGTTGAAAGTCAGGATATGAGATACTGCAAACTCTCAGTTTTTGAAAGAAAGATATTCAGAGAATTCTTCACAAATTCTTCAGCATGAAAATATCACTCTAGCATATGATTTATCCCAAAATCAAACTAACAATATGAAAATATTACTCTTTTAGTCCCTTAAAACAATTGCTTCTTATGCCATGTTGAGTAGAGAAAAATAAAACCCCAGTGGAATATGTCTGCCCAAGACCAGCACAGTACATGTATTTAACATAAAATGTTATTTACAACCACAGTTACCTTTGAAAGAGAGTGTTTACTATAAAGGACGAATCTTGTCTGCTAGGCTTCTTGATGGCTTTGATTGGAAAAACCTTCACTTAGGGTAACTTACCTCATGGTAGAGTAGTTGAGAGTCAACGCTCCCTGTTACTTCCTAGCTCTCAGTATTTCACATGTGTGAAGTTACCAGATGTTTTTTTTTTTTAATTAATCTTTTTTATTGGAGTGTAGTTTATTTACAGGGAAAGGCAATGGCACCCCACTCCAGTACTCTTGCCTGGAAAATCCCTTGGATGGAGGAGCCTGGTAGGCAACAGTCCATGGGGTTGCAAACAGTCGGACATGACTGAATGACTTCACTTTCACTTTTCACTTTCATGCATTGGAGAAGGAAATGGCAACCCACTCCAGTGTTCTTGCCTGGAGAATTCCAGGGCTGGGGGAGCCTGATAGGCTGCCATCTATGGGGTTGCACAAAGTCAGACACGACTGAAGCGACTTAGCAGCAGCAGCAGCAGCAGCATTAGTTTCTGCTGTACAGCAAAGTGAATCAGTTATACGTATACATATATCCATTAGTGTTTAGATCCTTTTCCCATACAGGTCATTACAGAATATTGAATAGAGTTCCCTAGCAGGTCCTTATTAGTGACCTATTTTATGTATAGTAGTAAGCTAGTGGAGGTGATGGAATTCCAGCTGAGCTATTTCAAATCCTGAAAGATGATGCTGTGAAAGTGCTTCACTCAATAAGCCAGCAAATTTGGAAAACTCAACAGTGGCTGCAGGACTGGAAAAGGTCAGTTTTCATTTCAATCCCAAAGAAAGGCAAGGCCAAAGAATGCTCCAACTACTGCACAGTTGCACTCACCTCACACTCTGGTAAAGTTATGCTCAAAATTCTCAAGCCAGGCTTCAGCAATACGTGAACCGTGAACTTCCAGATGTTCAAGCTTGTTTTAGGAAAAGCAGAGAAACGAGAGATCAAATTGCCAACATCCACTGGATCATGGAAATAGCAAGAGAGTTCCAGAAAAACATTTATTTCTGCTTTCTTGACTATGCCAAAGCCTTTGTGTGGATCACAATAAACTGTGGAAAATTCTGAAAGAGATGGGAATACCAGACCACCTGACCTGCCTCTTGAAAAACCAATATGCAGGTCAGGAAGCAACAGTTAGAACTGGACATGGAACAACAGACTGGTTCCAGATAGGAAAAGGAGTACATCAAGGCTGTATATTGTCACCCTGCTTATTTAACTTATATGCAGAGTACATCAAGAGAAACTCTGGACTGGAAGAAACACAAGCTGGAATCAAGATTTCTGGGAGAAATATCAATAACCTCAGATATGCAGATGACACCACCCTTATGGCAGAAAGTGAAGAAGAACTAAAAAGTCTCTTGATGAAAGTGAAAGAGGAGAGTGAAAAAGTTGGCTTAAAGCTCAACATTCAGAAGACCAAGATCATGGCATCTGGTCCCATCACTTCATGGGAAATAGATGGGGAAACAGTGGAAACAGTGGCAGACTTTATTTTTTTGGGCTCCAAAATCATTGCAGATGGTGCTTGTAGCCATGAAATTAAAAGACGCTTACTCCGTGGAAGGAAAGTTATGACCAACCTAGATAGCATATTCAGAAGCAGAGACATTACTTTGCCAACAAAGGTCCATCTAATCAAGGCTATGGTTTTTCCAGTGGTCATGTATGGATGTGAGAGTTGGACTGTGAAGAAAGCTGAGTGCCGAAGAATTGATGCTTCTGAACTGTGGTGGTGGAGAAGACCCTTGAGAGTCCCTTGGACTGCAAGGAGATCCAACCAGTCCATCCTAAAGGAGACCAGTCCTGGGTGTTGATTGGAAAGAATGATGCTGAGGCTGAAACTCCAATACTTTGGCCACCTGATGCGAAGAGTTGACCATTGGAAAAGAGTCTGATGCTAGGAGGGATTGGGGGCAGGAGGAGAAGGGGACAACCGAGGATGAGATGGCTGGATAGCATCACCGACTTGATGGACATGACTTTGAATGAACTCCGGGAGCTGGTGATGGACAGAGAGGCCTGGCATGCTGCGATTCATGGGGTCATAAAGAGTCGGACAGAGCTGAGCTACTGAACTGAACTGAGTATGCATATGTCAATCCCAATCTCTCAAGTTATCCTCCCCTCTCCTCTCCTCTCTGGTAACCATAAATTTGTTTTTAAATCTGTGACTATTGAAGGAGTCTTTTGAGCCTAGAAAAGAGAACAATAGTCTCAAAGGCCCTTGCTGAATCATCTAACATCAGAGAAAACAAAACAGAACTTTAGGTCCTGTCCTGATGATGCTCCAGGCTGGTTGCATCTATCTGGGACTTATCACCCCCTGTCTGGAAACCTTCCACCCCCTACAAGTGCCCAGAAGACTTATCACCCCCTGCACAACTACAAATGCCATCTCAACTAAAGAATACCCAACACATCCCTCCTGATTAACGTTTCCCTTATTGCTTCCACAAATCTCCCCATAAATATGGAGCCTCCCTGATCCCTCTCCGCACTCAACCTGGTTGTTAGCCGACTGTCGCCCCTTCTTGCCTGAATTAAGGTAACCTACTTCTGTTGAGGTTGTCTTTCCTTTTTCCGCCTTTGCCCGAACTATACCTTAGAACTATTTCTGTTTTGTAAATAAGTTCTTCTGTACTTTCTTTTTTTTTCAGATTCCACATATAACTGATATTTTGGGGTGGAAAAAATTTCCCTCTACCAACTTAATTCCAGTTATTGGGGTGAGGGTGGAGGATGCAAACTAACTGGCAGGAGACATATTACCAGGAGAAAAGTTTATTAGGTATATTGAGAACATTCAGATTAAGAGGCTCCTTGAAGAGATGGAAATGAGGGTTTATAGGAGAGAGAGAATTAATAGGAGAGAGACTTAATAGGAGAGAGAGAATGAAGAAAACAGCTTCTATGGAAAAACAAATAGGTTTTAAGAAAGACAAATGCACCTTTAGGAAGGTATGACAGCTGGTGACAATGTTTATGCAGCCTCTCTATCCCAGTGTGAGTAGTTATGTCCTTACTGGGGAGGGGATGCATGGCAACCTTCAGGAAGATTTTCCTTTTAGTCAAATAAAAGAAGCCCTGACAAAGCTTCTTTTTGGATCTGCTGTATCTCAAATGTCTTTGGTTTAAAATAATCTTCAAACCAACTCTGAGACCTGAATGGCTTCCTGGACTTTAGTTTAATGAAGGTCAGTGAGGAAATGAAGAAACTCAGTGTCTCATTTCCATCTGTACGTATGCGACCAAGATCAGATGTGCAGAGTCAGAATCTAGGAGCGGAGGTGGCTCTGGGTGTATGGTCCTTCAAGAATTGCTTGAAAAATCTCAGTTTGATTCGGACTTTCTCAGGAGATGGCTTCCCTGGTGGCTAAAGCATCTGCTTTAGAGGTTAAAGCGTCTGCCTGGAATGCAGGAGACCCAGGTTCAATCCCTGGGTCGGGAAGATCCCCTGGAGAAGGAAATGGCACCCCACTCCAGTACTCTTGCCTGGAGAATCCCATGAAGGGAGGAGCCTGGTAGGCTACAGTCCATGGGGTCACAAAGAGTCGGACACGACTGAGTGACTTGTACTTCTCAGGAGATGGAGTTGAAGGCTTAACCCAGCCTTCTAGACAGTAAGCTACACAGAGAGAGCCCTTTCTGATTACTGACATTAATATCTCTGCCCTCAACTAATTTAACAAAATTGATCTAAGTACTTAAGAGTACCAGGTTCTACAGGGGTGAGTAAAGACATATAAGATAAAGTATGGAGCAATTGTCTTATGATTCATAACCTGATTCAGCCACTTATATGTGATCTTCAATAAATTAATCCATCTCTCTGAGCCTCCATTGTCTATATAAAAAGAGACAACATAATTCCTACTTTTGAGACCTTATGAGGTATCCAGTTCAGTTCATTTCAGTCGCTCATCGTGTCTGACTCTTTGTGACCCCATGAATCACAGCACACAAGGCCTCCCTGTCCATCACCAACTCCCGGTGTTCACTCTGACTCATGTCCATTGAGTCAGTGATGCCATCCAGCCATCTCATCCTCTGTCATCCCCTTTTCCTCCTGCCCCCAATCCTTCTCAGCATCAAAGTCTTTTCCAATGAGTCAACTCTTCACATGAGGTGGCCAAAGTACTGGAGTTTCAGCTTTAGCATCATTCCCTCCAAAGAAATCCCAGGGCTGATCTCCTTTAGAATGGACTGGTTGGATCTCCTTGCAGTCCAAGAGACTCTCAAGAGTCTTCTCCAACACCACAGTTCAAAAGCATCCATTCTTCAGCGCTCAGCCTTCTTCACAGTCCAACTCTCACATCTATACATGACCACTGGAAAAATCATAGCCTTGACTAGACGGACCTTTGTTGGCTAAGTAATGTCTCTGCTTTTTAATATGCTCTCTAGGTTGGTCATAACTTTTCTTTCAAAGAGTAAGCATCTTTTAATTTCATGGCTGCAATCACCATCTGCAGTGATTTTGGAGCCCCAAAAAATAAAGTCTGTCTGACACTGTCTCCATTGTTTCCCAATCTATTTTCCATAAAGTGATGGGACCAAATGCCATGATCTTAGTTTTCTGAATGTTGAGCTTTAAGCCAACTTTTTCACTCTCCTCTTTCACTTTCATCAAGAGGCTTTTTAGTTCCTCTTCACTTTCTGCCATAAGGGTGGTGTCATCTGCATATCTGAGGTTATTGATATTTCTCCCAGCCATCTTAGACATATATATATGTATATATGTTTGAATATATATTTTATATAATTCATTTGTTCTTTCGGCAATGTTGTTATGGAGATACTGTGACACTTGTTAACATTTTAAAAATTTCAAAGAGATTAAGAAACTTATTTATGATCACATAAATGGAAAGTGACTAAGGCAGAATTAGAATCCAATTATGTCAAATTCCAGATTCTGTCTCTTTACCACTACTTTATACCACTTTATTGTATCCATTGTTATACTTTACTGTATATTATAGACGCCACTCAACAAATGGTAGCTGCTTCATGATGCTTCATGATTATTTAATCATAAAGAATAAGATAATCTCTACGAGGCTTTCTTTTTCCCAGTGCTTTCTGTGACATGTAACCTTTTGGAGATTAAATCACATAACATAAATTCCACACACGCACATGTGCACACACACACACGTGTGCACACACACACAATGAATGAAGTGAAAAGCACACACTGTATGGGCTTCCCAGGTAGCTCCGTGGCAAATAATCCGTCTGCTAATGCGGGAGGAGGTGCCAGTTTGATCCCCGGGTTGGGAAGATCCCCTGGAGAAGGAAATGACAACCCACTCCAGTATTCTTGCTGGGGAAATCCCACAGTCAGAGAAGCCTGGCAGGCCACATATAGTCCATAGGGTCACAAACAAATGAGCACCAGAGCCCCCACGCAGGCACACATTGTATGCTTATAATGAGCTTCCTTCCTGAAGTGAAGTGTAAGTCTCTCAGTCGTGTCCGACTCTTTGAGACCCCATGAACTATACAGTCCATGAAATTCTCCAGACCAGAATACTGGAGTGGGTAGCCTTTCCCTTCTCCAGGGGATCTTCCCAACCCAGGGACTGAACCCAGGTCTCCCGCATTGCGAGCGGATTCTTTACCAGCTGAGCCACAAGGGAAGCTCTTTCTTGAAGGAGATAGAAACTGAGCTGGGGAGAATTTGCATGGTGCTTAAATGGTTAATACAATTTCCCCATGTACCTCATTTACAATAGAGATTAGTTTAGACACTTGGGTGAATATGACTCATTTAAATGCTCAAAATCATGAATCATTCAGAGTAGCATTGTGGGTAATTTTAATGAAACATCTTTAAGGTTTTCATTCCTTTGTTAACTGCTTCTATTGAATTTAAACAAAAGTCCCATTTCATTCCAAATTTAAATCCAAAAGAGATTTGATCTTTTCTTCCTGCCATTTTGCAACCAATGTAATTTCTAACAGTGCCTGGAATTAAGATGTGAGTCAGATCAGAAAACTGCGTTTGAAACTAAATGGAATACCAAAGCCAGATGGGGATGAAGGGGACATTTTAGAGTGACATAGCCGGTTGAAACCATTTAAGCTGAACTTCCTCAATTCCTAAGACCTCCTATACCCCCAGGGACTTGCAGGACCACTAATGTTCCACTGCTTGGGACATTAACTGTGAAGTTAGAAAAAAAATCAAAACATCAAAAGTGGCTCATCCATGAAGACCAGTATGTAAACATTAATATCAGATTTATTCATAAAGCTCCAAACTGGAACCCATCCAAATGTCTATCCAGTGGTAAATGAATATAAAAGTTGTGGTATATCCACAATGTAATGTCACACAGACAGCAATTAAAGGAAAAATCTGCTGATATCAGTAATAGCAAGACTGAGGCCCCAAAACTTAACATCAAATCCAGCACAAAAGACCTTTGCATGCTATATGATTCCATTTATATGATATTCTGAAAAAGGAAAAATATAAGGGCAGAAATCAGTTCAGTTGTTACCAGGGATTGGAATATGAATTGATAGGAAAGAGGGAGAGGGAATTTTGGGGGTTGGAAATTTTATCACAGTTGTCCCTTGAACAACACAGGTTTGAACGTCAAGGGCCCACTTTTCTGTGAGTTATTTTATATACATATACATATATATTTAATATATATATTATATATATATATATATGAAGTGAAAGTGTTAGTTGCTCAGTTGTGTCCAACTCCTAGCTACCCCTGCGAGGCTCCTCCGTCTATGGGTTTCTCCAGGCAAGAATACTGGAATGGGTTGCCTTTCCCTTCTCCACGGATCTTCTCAACCTGGTAACTGAGCCCAGGTCTCCTAAATAGGACACGGATTCTTTACTGTCTGAGCTACCAGGGAAGCCCTTATATATATACACACATGTGTGCATGCTAAATGTCTCCTGCACTGCAGGCAGATTCTTTTACTGCTGAGCCACCAGGGAAGTTTATATATATATAATAATCACAGATAAGTGGAACTTTGAAGTTCAAATCTGTGTTGTTCAAGGATCAACTTGATACATATACATACGTATATAGATGGCTTCTCCCGTGGCTCAACAGTAACAGAATCCACGGACAGAGGGGCCTGGTAGGCTACAGACCCTGGGGTCAAAAGAGTTGGACACAACTGAGCAACAATATTTCTTTAGTTGGCAATCGTCCTCCCTATAAGGAACAATGGCCCTGCTTCCCATTTCTCAAATCTTATCTCTTATTTCTTCGTGGTTAATGCAGTCATTCTACTTGCTGCTATCTCTAACACACACACACACACACACACACACACACACACATCCACATACAGTTTTTTAGGAAGAAAAGACTTTTCCCTCTATTCTTAGGTTCATTGCCTGGAATCTGTGAACTAAACTGACAAAAGACATATTAATAGAAGACAAAGTTTATTCATATGCACATGAAAGCTAAAAAATAAGAAACTAGCTAGTTAAATGGTTAAAGTTGAAGACTTACTAATACATACTTGACAGGAGAAAGAGAGGAGGGGAGAAATAAGATTCCATATGAAAAAAAAAAAAAGGTTTCATTAGGAAAGAAAGCTGGGTGTTTATGTTACTGGTCCAGCTTCTTGCTGCTTGAAAATCAATACCCATTACTAAAGGGGAAGCTAGGGAAGAGATTTGGTCATCTATTAATTACTTATTCTTCATTTATACTTCTCTAAGGAAAAAAGAAAAGGTTAGGCATGACACTGGGTGCACTGAGTGGAACACAAGTCAGAAGTTTGGTTAAACTACTTAACAAACTAAGTTTGGATATCTGGTGATCTCACTTCTGTAATTAGGTTCTTCTAAGGTTAGAGGAAACAGAGATAGGCAAATAGTGAAAGGGCAAAGGAGCTGCTTTCATTTAGAAGAACAAATTAGAGATAAGAACTTTGTGATAATGTTTGTCTAGGAAGGTATGATTTTTCCATCTTTGGGGCCATGAAATTCCCCAAAGAGAAGGGATTTATGGTAAGTTACTCTTGGTTTCTCTCCTGGGAGGTGACGCCTCCTCAAAGACAGAAATTTTGTCAGTCCTCCTTCGTGAGAAGTTTCCGCTTTTTGTCTGATAAGGGAAGCTGGGAGGCTTTCCCCTGCATCTGCTGACTCTCAGATGTCTTTAGCTTCAAGAATCTGTACCACCTCTGAAGTTCTGAGTGGTTCTCCACAGCACATACTGCTGTTTCTTGCCTCAGCACTGCTTTTCCTCCAGTGTGTCTCTGCTGGAATGTCCTTTTCTCCTCTTTCTCTGGCTAAATCCTAGTTAGTACTTAAATCTCAGCTTTCTCTGACATCCCAGCCTACTCCCACTGCCAAGGTGACTTAAGTGCCTCCTCCTGGGATCCCCAACACCCTGGGCAAAGTTTCCCTGGTGTGTGACCACTGTTTGATTACTATTTATATGTGTTTAGACAGAACTCTTGGGTAAGTATAGGTGATGTCTCTTCCCACCTCTGACATCAGCTCCAAGCTTAGCTTTTCGCAAGCCACCAGCATGCCACGTCTGACTCTGTGCTCATCCTTTCCTTTTTCTGCCCAAGCTCTTCTCCTGAAGATTTGAAAGGAATGTTCTGGAAAACTCTCCACTGATAGGAGACGAGAGTCAGTGAATGAAAGCTTTTCCCTTCCTCTCACATTCTCTGCTTCCCACGTGCCCTCTGCCTCTCTTTAGATGGTCTGAGAGACACTCTATACACAATACTGTTAAAAGGAATTGACATATTTCTTCATAAAAATGGATAGAAATCTGCAAAGTCAAGCTCAGATTATCTACAACAGCAAACTTCATGAACACAGTCATGTTGGCTTTCTTCCTTTCCTGTGTCACTCACTTTTCCCTCTCTCCTCGGATCCTACAATCCTGACCTCAGGCCTCAGATCAATACTCCACCCAGGTCATTGTTTCTGGCTCTGTTTTGGGCAGAACCCAAACTGAGACAAATATTTGTTCATTCGTTTGTTTATTTTTGTGATAGCAATTTCCTTTTATTCCTCTTTATTTGAAATAATTCCAAGCCTACAGAAAAGTTGTACTAAAAGAATTGTGCAGAATACTGTTTACAATAGCTAGGACATGGAAGCAATCTAGATGCCCATCTACAGAAGAATGGATAAAGAAGTTGTGGTACATATATACAATGGAATGTTACTCAGCCATAAAAAGGAACACATTTGAGTCAGTTCTAATGAGATAGATGAAACTAGAGCCAATATTACACAGAGTGAAGTAAGTCAGAAAGATAAAAACAAATATCACATATTAACACAAATAAATGGGATCTAGAAAGCTGGTCCTGATGAACCTATTTGCAGGACAGCAGTGGAGACGCAGACCTAGAGAACAGAATTTTGGACACAGTGGGGAAAGGAGAGGGGGGACAAATTGAGAGAGCAGCATTGAAACATACACATCACCATATGTAAAATAGATAGCTGGTGTGATTTGCTGAGAGCTCAAACCTGGTGTTCTGTGACAACCCAGAGGGGTGGGATGGGGTGAGAGGTGGGAGGGAGGTTCAAGAGGGAGAGGACATATGTATACCTACAGCTGATTCATGTTGATGTATGACAGAAACCAACACAATATTGTAAAGCAATTATCCTCCAATAAAAAAAAAATGCTGCAGAATAACTCCCACATTCTCTCTGCCCAGAGATTCAGTCCTATTCCCAGGTCAGGCAAGGATTTAATTGATAGGCTCTTCAATGTGCTCTTTCTGGACTAGACCTTGTTAACAGTAATCAAAACCTCTGGACCACCTGTCATGTTAATTTGTTACAGTCCAGAAAATGGTCCCTTCTTGTTGCTTCTTCCCAAATTTAGAGTTATATTAATACGATCATTGATCTCATATGAATATTATATCTGGTCAATCATTTCAAGTCCCTTAATCGTCATTAATTTTACTTGAGGCTCAGTCACATGTTTGGTAATGCAAGAAACAATAGTCTTCTTGTAAAATAAGCAAAGTACAAGTAACATAGTAACATTAATAAGGTTCTAAATATTTAAGCTAAGAACTCCATTAGGTGTAGCCAGATATCTCCCAAGGTCATAGGACTAGTCTGTTCTGCACCAATCTCTATCTTTAAGGGAAATTATTTCTTAGCATTGTATACTAAGATCACCAAAGATGTCTACAGTACAAGGCAAGCGGTGGATCATCATGAATCCTTCAGGACTGAGAAAGAAATGCTTTCTTTTAAGGAGTTACATGGCTGGCACTAGAAGGAGAAAAACTGATCTTTATGGTTCAGTAGGTATTTCTGCTCTTTGGGGAGTCTGATTAACACATAATGCAGATGCTCAATGCACATTAGAGGGAAGGGAAGAGGCCAAAAGGCCAAGAAAAAGTTTTATGTTTATGCTTTTCTGTCTTGCTTTAAAATGTGAACTTTTATCAGACAGATTCTGCAGTGCAATTGTTGTCAAGGTGAGGTGGCAGATTTCTGATGCTTCTCACTCCATTGATTTCCTAGTATCCAGGAGTATTTATTTTCATTCTGACAAATAGATTCACTGATTCTTTGTCAAGCCCTAGGGTTATGAAAAACAAAGTTCTATCATATAATCAGATAATTATTAAATAATGTGTTGCAAATCCTAATCGTCCTACGCATGAAGTACTGTGTGCTTGAGAGGCCCAGAACCAGGCTATCCTTCCTGCCTGTGGCACCCAGGCATCACTAATCCATCCAAGCTCTCTTTTACCCAGAGCCCCAGATGGTTTTTTAGAATCATTTCCATCACAATGCTGCAGTTATCCACTACCAAATACACCACAGTTTTCATTCTAAGTTTGAAGTGTTAAAATTAAGCTTTCTGAAGGTCTAGGATCCTTTGAAATTACAAATCAGAAATTGTAGTACAAGAGATGTTATTCTTTGTTCTTCCTGCCTGTGTAGGCTCCCCTCCTCCTCCGCTTAGCTTTCTTTTACTTTTGTGCACCTTTAACTGTGACTACTTTGAGGTGCCTGAAATTTTTTATAACTGGAAGATTCCTTGTAAATCTTTCTCTAACATGAGAAACTACCCACTCCAGCTCTTGCTTGCAAGTTGCTGTTGAACAGCTTTTACTCAAGGAAATAAAATTTCAGCAGTCCTTTCCTCCATGTGTGGTTAGATAGTATCACCAATTCAATGGACATGAATTTGGGCAAACTCCTCCGGGAAACAGTGGAGGATAGAGAAATCTGGCATGCTGGAGTTTGGGGTCGCAGTCAACAGGACTGAACAATTGAACAAAAACAATAGCATAGCTCAAATTATTGCTGTTTAAGCCTATTGTTCTCCAAACCCAGAGAGAAATATTCTATATGTTAGCTTAACATTGTGCTGTGTTTCTGTACAATTCTCCGTATTGAAACCTGTTAATTTCACTATACTGTCCTTCAACTGAGATAGGAAAGATTACACCATCATTTCATGTTGTCCCTTTGATTTGCCACATTGGCCTGTAAGAAATTCTTCTGCGGATAAAAAAACAAAACAAAAACAAAAACAAAAAAACAAAAGAAGAAGCAAAATTGTTTCTCTTTTCAAAAGAAAACACTTATTTAAGAAAATGAAATACTTCTTATGAAAACAGATAGAAATAGGCAGCTGTCTCAGAGATGGTAACCTCTCCTGAGATTTGCTGGCTCCCCTTCTCAAGCCAAATGGGGCATATAGACAGGTGTGGAACCCACTGCTGTTGTTATGAGAAGTGAAAGCAGAGGTTTGAGATTCAAGATTCCCCTACGTCTTACTTAATTTCACGGGTTGGGGACCAGTTCCTGGGAACTCAGACTCCAGCCTAGAGAGAGCTGGAGTGATGCTGGTAAGGGGTGGGGGACCATCTTCCATTGTAGCCACTGAGAGGAGGGAGGAACCTTTGGGGGAAGTCTTGCTAAATGCTACGAGCTTTACAAACTTTATTTCTCTGTCCTTTTAACAATCTTATAAACTTTATTTCTCTCTTAACAATTTTTTCTTTTATTTTTATCTTTTAACAATCATACAAAACAAATGATTTTTTTTCCAGATATGGAAATTGAGACTCAGAAAGATTGAGGAATTATTCAGATTTCTGAAGTTCAGTAGAGGTTGTGTTGGAATTAAAATGTCCAGATCATAGGTGAATACTGCTTCACTTGAAATATTTTGCATGAACCCTGCAATCTCTTGGAGATATCCATCCTGAAATGATTATTCCTGACTAATCTTAGGCTAGCATAATATCCCCCGTGTTTCTCTATTTGTGCTCATAGCCTAACTGTAGATTACAACTTCAAGTCCTGGGATCCCCTTCCCCAGTCCCAGGTGAGACAATCCAGTCATCCAGGTGAGAATGGGCTTTAGTGGCATTGGAGAAGGCACTGGCACCCCACTCCAGTACTCTTGCCTGGAAAATCCCATGGACGGAGGAGCCTGGTAGGCTGCAGTCCATGGGGTCGCTAAGAGTCAGACATGACTGAGCGACTTCACTTTCTCTTTTCACTTTCATGCACTGGAGAAGGAAATGGCAACCCACTCCAGTGTTCTTGCCTGGAGAATCCCAGGGACGAGGGAGCCTCGTGGGCTGTCGTCTATGGGGTCGCACAGAGTTGGACACGACTGAAGCGACTTAGCAGCAGCAGCAGTGTTTTAAAGAAGGCAGAAGGAGATGGAGGCAGCAGAGGATGAAATGGTTAGATAGCATCATTGACTCAATGGACATGAATTTGAGCAAACTCTGAAAGATAGTGGAAGACAGAGGAGCCTGGCATGCAGTATTCTACAGCCCACAGGGTTGCAAAAAGTCAAACATGACATAGTAACTGAACAACAACAACAGAGTATTGAAGAGCCTGGGGGGTTGGGAAGGAGTCTGCTCAATTCTCTTAGACCAGCTTAGGGAAGAAAGGAATCAGATGTCAAGGTCACATTCTTTACTTTCTTCTAGTAGCTTCCATGACTTATTTCATTAGCCACTGCCATCTTTTCCTTCCAGAAAAAAAAGAAGGTCCACATGTGTGTATTGAAAATGGAGGGCACTGGGGACGTGCTAGGAGTCTGAAGCAGGAAGAATGAGATATTCTAAACAAAGAGACAGCAGGGCAGGGCTCCTAGAGAAGTGGCCAAGCTAGTTTGCACTGTCTGTCTGCCTGCAGTTCAAAGTCACTGTGTTCCGCATCTCTCCCAGGCCTTCCTAAGCCCCAGACACAGGGGCAAATAGGCGTGAATCATCCGTGTGATGACTAAATATTTCCATTATCCAGGATAGGACAAAGAAGGACTTTATGTAAATAAAGGCTGAAGAGAAGTGCTGACACGGCTCAGAAATGGCACCTTTAGTGACTTTCCAGTGACTGACCAAGGACACTCTAAGTCCCCTTTCTGTAAAGCATGTTGTTGTAATCAGTCTCTCAATTTAATGCTCAGAGGCAGTAAACACAACAAAATGAAAAAGATGACAAGCAGCTGGCTAGTACCATCTAGTGGCAGCAGAGAAACAAGAACTTTTTAATGACCTTTTAAAGGGGGGAAGTGAGGTGAAGTCAAAGTCGCTCAGTCATGCCTGAATCTTTGCTTCCCCATGGACGATACAGTCCATGGAATTCTCCAGGCCAGAATACTGGAGTGGGTAGCCCTTCCCTTCTCCAAGGGATTTTCCCAACCCAAGGATCAAACACAGGTCTCCAGCATTACAGGACGCGGGGGAAGGTGAGACTGAAACTTGGCTTCCTTTCTGGACCACTGATGGTTCATCTCAAGATGCTGAGCTTGCACCTTTTCTCCATGGGAGATAGAGAGCAGTTCAATTCCCAGGGCACTTGTTTGAGAGACCAGAGTGAAAAGATTAAGATGTACTTCAAGATAAACTCATTTCAGTGCTGCTCTGGAAGAGGGGCACACTGAGATTTATACAAACAGCTCATTTTCTGGTGGTTGCTGATGGTGTTGCTGATCTCTGTGGAGAGCTAGAGGTTTCCTGAAAACCAGCTGCTTCGCATACACGCCTTGTCAATCCAAATCCAAGTCTTGGATGAGATTCTGGCCATAACGATCGGTTTTAGGGCCTCTATTGCTCTAGCACCTGCCTCTTTGTCTCACAGGCAGACTGTCAGAGCAGTAAATGCTCTCATCACATTCTTCAAAGGTTTTTAGTCAATGCAGCTGCATTCTGCTCGGTAAAGAATCATAGTTACCACAGTTTACCAACCCCTACTGTGTGCCAGCGACCATGGTACTCACCACGCAGGTATTCTTGATCTCCCTGCGTATGAGGAATGAGGCTCAGAGAAATCGCATGACTTGCCCTAGGTAACCAAGTTCACAGAGGGGGCTTGCATCCTACTGGTCACTGTGAAGGATAAACCCACAGCTCAAAGCATTGTCTCTGTCCTCAGAAAGCTTATGGCATTTTGAGGAAGGTAAGACACTCACCACAACAGGCATATACCATGAGAGTGTCTGCAGAATGCATGTATTTCCGGAGATTGCTGACTGACAGACAAGGCTAGACAGGCTGACACATCATTCCTCCTTTCTCCATTAAAATATCCTCATTCTATAGTCAAGAGGCCCAGAAATGTTCTCAGTCTGCCCCTCCTCATTCAGTGGCCATCATTTAAATGCACCCAGCTTGTTGATAACCAGTGAGTTGACAGAAGGGTGGAATAAGGAAATGCAGTTTGTGGTAAGATTAATCTGGTGCCGGGGCAGCAGTCGGGGTGATCAGGAGGAAGCTGTGATCATCAGGATGATGACAAATGAGTCTAGACTGAAGGGAAGGCTGTGAAAATGTCAATAGGACAGATGTTGCAAAGGAACCAGAGAGAAATTGGGGATGGATTGTTTGTGAGAGAAGAGGAAGGAGAATGACTTGTGATAGGAGGAAAATGGGTGTGTGTGTGTGTGTGTGTGTGTGTGTCTATGTGTATGGACTTTATGTTAAAAAAAAAGGTCCCACAGGGTCCCTACTTTAGTTATTGGAACAGGACATAGCTTATCTTCTCTAACCTATCCCTATGGGTTGATCCGATGGAGCTCTGATGAAGTTGGTTTAATTGTTAAATATTTTTAATTTCCTAAATCGGTAAATTTTTACTATACTTATGGACTCAAGATCATATTTTTCTTCATTTTCTTTGTCTCATTCTGATATCCAGACTCAAAATACCTTTCAACACTTTTTAAAGCATTATATGCATCCAGTAAGTCCATATTGAATATAGTTCTTAAGACATGGGGGAAAGGTTTTATGTTCTATGTAATACAAAATGTCTGTATCTGTTTTCATTTAAAGGTAGTGGATAGTGAAAGTGAAAGTGAAAGTGAAGTCGCTCAGTCGTGTCCGACTCTTTGCAATCCCATGGACTATAGTCTTCCAGGCTTCTCTGTCCATGGAATTTTCCAGGCAAGACTACTGGAGTGGGTTGCCATTTCCTTCTCCAGGGGATCTTCCTGACCCAGGGATCGAACCCAGGTCTCCTGAATTGCAGGCAGATGCTTTACCCTCTGAGCCACCAGGGAAGCCCAAAAGGTAGTGGATAGAGGGAAAAAAAACTGTTTCCCACAGTCCTTTTGCCCTAATGCTGCTGCTGCTGCTGCTAAGTCGCTTCAGTCATGTCCAACTCTTTGCGACCCCGTGAACTGCAGCCTACCAGGCTCCTCCATCCATGAGATTTTCCCGGCAAGAGTACTGGAGTGGGGTGCCATTGCTTTCTCCGTTTGCCCTACCACATCCCTCTAATTCTAAGACAGAATGATCTCAATTCAAGACAGTCCTCCTGTGGATTCAGGAGGCTGGCAGTAGACATGATGGGGGGAGGGGCAGAGCAGAACTATAGCTGAAGAGCAAGTAGGAGGTTCACAAACTATAAGAGTTCCATTTTGACCCGGGTTGAGTCTTCTTACAGTGCACACACAGACACAAACACACATGTACACAGACAAACACAAGGGGTGCATACATAAGCACACACGTATTCAAACATACAAATGCATACACGTGCATACAGGCATACATGTATGAAAACGCTCAGGGTAGTTGCTCACTCAGTACCACAGCAGCAAGAGGCATTTTAATTCTCACTTGATGCATACTTAAAAGGTGGTCAGAAAACAAGTATGACATTATTATTAGTTCAATTTTCAAAATCTTGCTGGAGGGTACAAAATTTAGTAATACAAAAATTGAAATTATTTTATGACCAGTTCTTTCTGATCTCTACAAAGCAATTAATTTACTCAGACCCAAATATTCTAAGTTAAAATATATTAAGTGTAACTTTCATTCCCTTTTCCCAAGGTGAGATGATGCAAAAATATCCTTTAGAAAACTCTCCACACAAAGAATAAATGGTGATCCATTGCTGTGCATATTGAGTTTGAGGAGACAATGGGACATCCTGGAGTTTGAAATGACCTCTACGGAGCAGGCCAGAGTGTATCTTGGGTGAGAATCAGGGCTAGAAATAGAAACTTGGAAGTGAGCAGCACAGAACATTTCCATTAGGCCTTGGAAGAACTCAGAGGTATTTCAGAAAAACATTACCTTAGGGAATGTCAGGTGATATCGTTAAGTAAATATCACTCAAAGAATGTCAGTTTTTAATGAAGATCCCTGGATGTACTTTTATTAGATTTTTGAGTGATATACTCAAGGGGCTCTGAGTCTGTTGATTTAAGTTTGGTTTTTAGTCACTTGGAAATAAACTCTCCCTCATTCATGAGCCATGCCCTTAGAGAAAGGCTATATTGATATGACCCCAAACTACCAAGTCACAATTAATTTGGTGCTTGCAATAGGCCCAGCAGTGATATAAATTGCTCTGGAATTGAATTATAAATAGAAATCAAATATAGGCAAGCAAGGGAAAGATGAAGATTGAGGCAGGAAGAACAGACATTTGTTATTATGCCTTGGCTGACTTCATCATGCTGTGAAGATATAAGCTCCTTTGGAATCATTAATAGTTAATGAATAAGTCTCTTCCAAGTTCTTGGGTTCTAGAGGCAGGTTTTTGCACCAGGGAAAGAGTTACCATATGTGCCTGGACTTTAGAGTCAAAAAGATATTGTTATCTTAAAACCTGCAACAGTTTGACCTTGAGCTCATCATTGAAACATCTGAGCTTTGGTTTTCTTACTTTTCCGGTGAGGGTTTTCCTATATATACTAGAAGATTCTAATGAGGACTGAATGAGATGCGATATAAGAAACATAATGAATGTTGACTTTTTCCGCCATACCAAGTTACCCTCAGAGACGGCATCGCAGACAGGCTTATCCAAGGATCTGGGCTTGTGCAGGCCTGGAGTAGCTTAGATTTAAGTTCACACTGGTTCTAACCAGAGGCTTAGCACCAAGGTTGTCCATCACACACCTGGGTTAGGCCCAGTGTAACCTAGACCTTACATCTTGGATTGGATCCTTTGAACTTGGGGATGGAGCAACCTGAGAAGATGATATACTTTCTGGAAAAGAATGAGGCAGTGACTCGGAGCAAGCTCGTGCCAGTCCTTTTTGAATTCTCCATTCTTCCCCCTCATTTTGTCTCCAGATCTCCCCAGTCCTTTTATTGGTCCTCTCTTCATTTGAAACTCTTCTGGAAGACAACAGAGGCCTGCTGTCACATCCGGTTGTCCCCTCTTAGTCCTCATGCCATTTCATCGGTCAGATTTGATGCTGCAGACCTTTTCAATTGTGAAGTGTGTCTCCCTTGATTTCTCTGATGGTTGTGTCCTTCCTCTCTCCTTGCTTTTAAACATCTTTTGTTCTGGTCCTCAGTCTTTTATGTTCTGACTCTGTGCTTTCCTTTGTATAATCGTGGGGGGTCATCTTTTCCTGTGAGTGCGACTATCATCCTCTAGTTTCTTCCTCCCAATCCGTGTTCTGTACAATGCAGTGATTTTATTTTAAAAGTCATTCACCAGTACTGCCAGAGTACATGTGTGTATCAGAGAATGGCTAGGAGATGGCTTGAGAGGTAGGCAGGGATGAAATCGCCAAGCTTCTTGTACACTTGTTCAGTCTTGATCAGAACAAGTCTTATCCTTGTACACTTGATAAGTCTCAGTAGGATCAGAGAAGTTTTGTGCTGGCATAAAACAACCTGGCAACCTCACTGGCTTAACAAGAACTTGCTCACATCAAACTTCTTCCACGGATCAGCTTCAAGCCCTGTTTCACATCATCTCTACTCGGTCTCAGGCTGCTGAAGTGGTCTTCGTTGGAGCATTGCCTACTACCTAAGCAGACAGAGAGGACAGATAGCATACTGGCTCTTAAAGCACCTACCTAGAAAACACAGCACCACTGACCAAATTTAATTGACTAGGGCGGGTCATATGACCACATCCACTTTCAAGAGTGCAGAGCAATTGTTCTCCTAGCATATGCTGCTGTCCATAAGGTCGCACAGAGCTGGACACGACTGAAGCGCCTTAGCATGCATGCATGCATTGGAGAAGGAAATGGTAACCCACTCCAGTGTTCTTGCCTGGAGAATCCCGGGGACAGAGGAGCCTGGTGCGCTGCCATCTATGGGGTCGCACAGAGTTGGACACGACTGAAGCGACTTAGCACCAGCAGCAGCATATGCCTGAAGGGGAGCTGGAAATATCTGGTGGACAACCCTGATGACTACACAGTTCTGTCCTACCACACACAGTCAGTTCAGTTTCCTTCGGTCATTAAAAAAAAAAAAAAAGAAAGAAAAGTACCCTCTTTATAAGGGATTATAGACCAAAAGTTTAACCAACCCACTAAATCTCCAAATCCACTTTGGTCCCAACTTGTCTGCTCTTATTGCAGAGATCTAAAAACTAATAAGGTCAGTTGTCTGTCCCCCACACCCAGGCTACAGCAGCATAACAGGGGTGGGGTAGCCCACAGGAGCACTGGGATGGAGGAAGGATGAAGGCTACAACTCTGAAATTGCCCTGGGTGGGTGTTGCAACAACGCCTGGCCCTGGGAACAGGGAATGTTCCGTATGATTAGGGCCTGCATCCCATCCCTTGGGAAGGGCTCTATGGTATCGTTTTCTACAGCTGTTGGCTCTTCCTGCAATGAAGTTTTTCTACTTTTCCTGGATATTGTTCAAATATTCTTCCTTAGGATAGCATTTTCTCAGCTCACTCACAGACCACTGATGTTTGAGGGCTTATGGATCATTTTAAGTTGCAAAAAATCAAAGTATTTCTTAGTCTAGGTTGGTAATTTTTTGGTGTGTGATTTTCTCAAAATCTTAGATCTTACCTTTTCACTTCTAGTCAGTTCTATGTACCGATGACAGTACACACAGTCCTCAAGGCTCAAGTCTTAGTTGTCACGTGCATGCATGCTAAGTCGCTTCAGTCATGTCCAGCTCTTTGCAACCCATGGGCTGTAACCTGCCAGGCTCCTCTGTCCCTGGGATTCTCCCGGCAAGAAATTAGAGTGGGTTCGAACTCACATCTCTTACGTCTCCTGCATTGGCAGGTGGGTCCTTTGCTACTAGTGCTACTTGGATTACTTAGTTTTCATATCACGTATATTTCTTTACTTTGGTGTTCTCATGAGCTACCACGGCAAGCCCTCCTTGAGTTAACTGCAGCTTCTTCAGACTCTCAGACACAGGTGGAAAAGCCGCCTTTAGGTTCTTTTCCCTGAGCCATTTTAACCAACTGAAAAGATTTACTGGATACTACATCTTAATTTGATATTTGCCCAGATGTTCTTTAAATTGTCCATCAATCTCACAATGGGTCTAAAGACAAATCCTTAATTTGGTTCAGGTACAATGTTCAGTTTCAGTGAGTCATCTTTACTCAAAGTCCTTCTCATTTTCTTTCGTTTGAGCATAAGCAGTTGCCTCTTCAATGCCAAAAGTCTCTGAATTTCTAGGCCCTCTCCCTCAACTCCTTTTTTTTTTTTTTTTGGTTTACATTTTGCTTGCAAACTGGTCATTGCTTTTTTTCAGCTCGTTTCTTTCTCAGAGTACCATGTCAAATACAGTCAACTGCACTCAACATACACTTCTGATTCTGTGTTTCAATCATTTCCCATATTGCTACAAGTTCATTATGTTCATGACCTGCCTAAAAAGTTAGTATAGGTTAGGGTTTTCTAACTGTTTTTCTCCTGTTTAACATGAGCTACCATATCTGTATTCTTCATTATGTTTCCTCACCACTACCATTCAGCCCTTCACCTAATTGCCACATCTTTTAATTTTCTTGGTTAGGAGTCATCCCATTTCTGGTAGCAATATCTGTATCTGTCAAAATAGGCAAATTCTGCTGAAGTTAAAAACCAAACAGAACACTCTGTGTCCCAACATCCACTACAGACCTGGACAAAATAATAATTCACTAGCAGGCAAAATAATAATTATAATAGTTCATATTCAGTGAACACTTAACATGTGCTAATTAGGTCTTATATATTATTTAATTTAGTCTACACAGTAACTCCACAAGGTAGGTCTTATTATAATCATTTTATACATGTGAGGAAAGTGAGATTTTCATTTAGGCAACTGGCCCCAGGTCAGTTAGCAAGTGGTAGGGACAGGATTCAAATTTAGGTCAGTGAAGATCCAGTGTCTGTGGTCTTAACCACTCTGCAGGCTCCTCATGGTGTGATCTCAGTGTCATGCATGTGTCTTCTTGCGTCACACTTTTCATGGCATGATGTGCTGGGCATTTGCTGCCCCTCTCCTTCTCCAGCTGCATATTCCTCAAGTGCAAACATTATGCATTATACTCCATGCCAAGCAGGGGGCAAGGTATTTGGAGGCATTAAGGAAATATCTGTTGAATGAATGGATGAAAGAGTGAATGAATTGCTGCGTTAAATTAAGATTCTGTAACAAATATTTACATCGGGTCCCTGTATTAGTTTTCTGTTGCTGTGAAAAGAATTATCACATGCTTATGGCTTAAAATGGCATATAATTTTCATTTCCCAATTTCTGTGATGTCAGGAGTCTAGACGTGGCTTAACAGGTCCTCTGCTGAAGGTCACACAAGGCAGCAGTCAGGTTGTCAGCCAATCTGCAGTCTTTTCCTGAGTTTGGGGTCCTCCTGGTAGCTTAGACAGTAGACTCTGCCTGCAATGTAGAAGACCTAGGTTCGATCCCTGGGTCAGGAAGATCCCCTGGAGAAGGAAATGGCAACACACTCCAGTATTCTTGCCTAGAAAACCCCATGGATGGAAGAGCTTGGCAGGCTACATACCACAGGGTCACAAAGAGTTGGACACGACTGAGCGACGTCACTTTCTTTCCCCTTCTGAGCTCATGTGGTTGTTGACAGATTCAGTCCCTGGTAGCTGTAGACTAAGGATCTAATTTCTTGCTCATCAGGGTTCCACTCTTATGTTCTGGAGGCCTCCACACCTCTCTGTCACATGACCCTTTCAAGGGCCACTTAACAACAGAGCAGCTGACTTCTTCAGAGCCAGCAAGAAAGCTCTTGCTCTGATCTACTGAGACGGAGTATTATCTATGTTAAGAAAGTTAAGGGAGTGACTGTGTCATCACCTTTGCCATATACTGTTGGCCAGAAGCAAATTAAAGGTTTTCTCACATTCAAAGGGAGGAATTATAAAAGGATATGATTCACTGGGGGTTATCTTGGCTCAGACAGTAAAGCCTCTGTCTACAATGCGGGAGTCCCAGGTTCGAGCCCTGGGTTGGGAAGATCCCCTGGAGAAGGAAATGGAAATCCACTCCAGTACTATTGCCTGGAAAATCCCATGGACAGAGGAGCCTGGCAGGCTGCAGTCTATGGGGCTGCAAAGAGTTGGACATGACTGAGCGACATGAGAGCTTGAGAGAGCTATTTTAGCACTCTACCACCATGGTTCCTTTTTTTTCTGAGTCTATTTCTTTTTCTTTAGAGACAGTCTTCCCATTCTCTATTACTCAACCAGCTTTCCCTGACTGTTTTTTTTTTTCCCATAGATTTTAAGAACTATTTGAACACTTTTCAGGTTGCATTGGTATAATAAAGCTATCTAGGTCCCCTTAACAGTAAGACATAGCTATTGTTAATACAGTGATATAAATTCATAATGCCACTCACTATTTATATATAATATATAGAAAATCACAACTGTGTAATTTTAAACAAAAATTGGTTCCACTGCCATCTTGCTTTACAACTTACTTCTTCACTTAACAATATATGATGAACATTCCAATGCCATTCAATATTCTTTTATAGTATAATTTGTAATTGCTTTGTAGTATTGTATCATACAGACACTTTATGACTTATTTAGCTGACTTACTCTTGTTGGACACTTCAGTTCAGTCGCTCAGTCCTGTCTGTTGCGACCCCATGAATCGCAGCACGCCAGGCCTCCCTGTCCATCACCAACTCCCGGAGTTCACTCAGACTCACTCCCATGGAGTCCGTGATGCCATCCAGCCATCTCATCCTCGGTCATCCCCTTCTCCTCCTGCCCCCAATCCCTCCCAACATCAGAGTCTTTTCCAATGAGTCAACACTTTGCATGAGGTGGCCAAAGTACTGGAGCTTCAGCTTTAGCATCATTCCTTCCAAAGAAATCCCAGGGCTGATCTCCTTCAGAATGGACTGGTTGGATCTCCTTGCAGTCCAAGGGACTCTCAAGAGTCTTCTCCAACACCACAGTTCAAAACCATCAATTCTTTGGTGCTCAGCCTTCTTCACAGTCCAACTCTCACATCCATACATGACCACAGGAAAAACCATAGCCTTGACTAGACGGACCTTAGTCGGAAAAGTAATGTCTCTGCTTTTGAGTATGTTATATAGGTTGGTCATAACTTTTCTTCCAAGGAGTAAGCGTCTTTTAATTTCATGGCTGCAGTCACCATCTGCAGTGATTTTGGAGCCCAAAAAAATAAAGTCTGACACTGATTCACTGTTTCCACTGTTTCCCCGACACTTAGATTGTCTCCAATATTTTGCTATTATGAAAGTTTTAAAATAAACTTTCCCATAGTTGGCTTCCCTTGTGGCTCAGCTAGTGAATAATCTGCCTGCAAGGCAGGAGACCTGGGCTCAATCCCAGGCTGGGAAGATCCCCTGGAGAAGGGAAAGGCTACCCACTCCAGTACTCTGGCCTGGAAAATTCCATGGGCCATATAGTCCATAGAGTTGCAAAGAGTTGGACATGGCTGAGCAACTTTCACTTTCACTGTCACATAGTTACCTTTGCCTATAACTATAATTGGTTTTGGTGGGGTAAATTTCTGGAAGTAAATTTTTGTGCATCAAAGAATATGTGCATTTAAGACATTCTATTTGAATTACCAGATCGCACTCCAGAAATTTACAGTTTAACCAGCAGTGTATAAGGAGGCCCAGATGGAGAATTCTCTGTGTGTGTGTGTAGTTTTCCTATTACTTTTCTAGAATATTGCTATTTTTCAAGTTACATAATTAATACATATTGTTTTAAACAGATAGGAAATTTCAAAAATCTCTCATACAGAATTAATTTACTCTTTATTCTTCTAATTTCATCACTCTGAGGTAGCCAATATTAATAATTTGCTGTGAATACTTATAAACCATCCTCAACGAATGTGTCTATGTCATTTCTAATTGAATAGTTGAAAACTGGTATCTCATCATTGCTTTATTTCCCAGACTTACTGGTGAGTCTAAACTCTTGGTAATTTGCATTTTTCTTTTCCTAGTTGCCAGTTCATTTCTTTCCACTGGTCTTTAATCATGGTGTCCAGCATTCTTTACATTTGCTGCTGCTGCTGCTGCTGCTAAGTCGCATCAGTCATGCAACTCTGTGCGGCCCCATAGACGGCAGCCCACCAGGCTCCGCTGTCCCTGGGATTCTCCAGGCAAGAACATTGGAGTGGGTTGCCATTTCCTTCTCCAATGCATGAAAGTGAAAAGCGAAGGTGAAGTTGCTCAGTTGTGTCCAACTCTTCGTGACCCCATGGACTGCAGCCTACCAGGCTCCTACGTCCATGGGATTTTCCAGGCAAGAATACTGGAGTGGGGTGCCATCGCCTTCTCCGTCTTTACATTTAGACGATTCAATTCCAATATTGTTCAACATAACCTTTACATGTGAGTTTACTTCCCTTTGCTGTGCAAAATAGCTTGCTGGTACATTGGTTCACAGCACTTAAACATAAATTTGAGGAGTAAAAGATACTTTAATATAGATCAAAGACCATTCCAAAAATATATTTTGATTAAAAATATTTCAGTTCCCAAGTGATGACTCATGTATTTCAAGTAAAATTCCATATCACTTAATTCCAATACATCGAAAATGTTTAAGATATACCCAATATTATTGTAGTGAGATTCTATCTATATTTTAAAAATTCATAAAACAATGTTCAAAAGACAATACTGTATTGTACGTTTGCATGTTTCTTCTCTTGGATATCTCACACATCTGTTATATTCTTTAACCCCAAAGACACAATCTTTGACTAGTATTTAAGCCTGAGAGAGTTTGTGTACTTTCTAAAATTGCTCAGACACAAAACTAGAAATAAAATGTATACTGTGTAAGGTTGACATATTTCTTATTAGCATAGTAACAAAGCAAATGTAAGAAGGAATGGGGCATTTTCAGAGAGGATTTCCCTTTTGGTTCTCTGAAACATAAAACTCCAAAGTGCCTCTGTGAAGAGCTTCATAGTTAGAGAAACAGATGAAAGGGAACAGGCAGAGCTTAATAGAGTTAGCTTTCAAAGACGTTTTTGTTGTGCTTTTCCTTTTCCCTGGAAATGAGTTACAGGATCCAATTTACAATTTTATAAATCTATGCTGAAGACAAGGAAATAAAGGCTAGCCTGTTCTTTACTGATCACACTGTCTCTTCACTGCTGCCTGAATCTGCACCAGGGTTCTCCTTCATTCTCCAGTTTTGTGTAGAGTTGGTCAGCATACCTTCTTTTTAACAATTTTGTTTTTAATAGCAAGACTACTGATTATTAATAAGAGTTATTGATTTTAAATTTAAGAATGCTGGTGCCTATGATCAGTGACTAGGAGATATGCAAATTCAGCATAGAGAGAAATGGGATCACAGAGCCCAGCACTTCAAACAACCAAGAAGAAAGCTGGGAGGACAGATTGTGTTCACCTTTAGAAACTAAGAAATCTTCTGTGCATGGTGACTGAGAAGAACACCAGAGCCGCCGAATGGAGGAAGCAACCGCCATCTCAAACAGATTTGTTAAATATAGCGTGGAGGTACACAGGTGCTATGAGATTTGTATATACAGGTATATATTTGTATATATTATCTGTATATCTATATCATTCCTCAATGAAAATAAAGGATTCTTTTAAATGTGTATAGAGAAAAAGAGAAAGAAAATATAGATAATGATGTTCTCCCAACAGTAACCTTCAGTGGAAGAACATCTGATAATCTCTTCTGGATGTTAATTGCGCTCAGCGCTGTCATTCTTCTCGCTTAGTGAGACCATGAGACTGTGGCCCCTCCTCGCACAAATACAGCATTCCTTAGAAGTCACACCAGAGGACCAGCTCAGTATAACTACAGGTGAGAAAATTAATTAGGGCATGTTGGAAGTCAAATGAAAACTGGGCCAACCCTAACCATCACCCCCAGAGGAATGAGGAGAGAGAATCAGTGTGGTTAAAAAGTAGACTAAACCAAGGAATGGGATAAAAAACTCTAGTTCCTTGGAATACAACCCCCACTGTCAGCCTGTGTCTCAGGCAGAAAAGTGATCTCATTTCAGTCAGCATGTGGGTGTTTTTCCCTCTTCTACTGGCAAGGGAATGACTAATCTTCTGGGCAATATTCATCTGACTGTGCAAGATGTTTTATTTGGGAGATAGAAAATATAACATTTCTTATGGCAATCATTAAGCAATCATTATTTCATGGACTTTATACTTAAATGTTTTTAAAATATCCTGCTGTATGCTTTTGATGTCCAAGGAAAATCTTAGCCTACCGAAGTGTTTACTCATAGATGTTCCATGGGTTTAGCTTTATGGTTAGGTCTATATTCTGTACTGAATTAATTTTAATGTATGGTGTGATGTTAGAACACGTTTTGTTTATTTTTTCCCAGTTGAATATCCAGTTATCTCACAATCATTTGTTGAAAAGTCTGTATTTTTTCCCCCATGGAGCTACCTTGGCGCCATTGTTGAAACTCTATTGACCATAAATATGGGTCTACTTCTAGACTCAGTTTTGTTTCATTGATACATATGTTCATTCTTATTCCATCAGAGTGAAAAAAATCTGCCAAATGAATGACACTATTAAGAAAATGGAAACAAGCCACAGACTGGGAGAAAATGTTTCACAATACACATATATGACAAAGGATGTGTATCACAAATACATAAAGAAACCTCATAATTCAGTAGTAAGAGGTAAATAACTCAATAAAAATGGACAAAAGATTTAACAGAAGTATCACAACAGAAGTTATGCAAGTTAAATGTTCAGTATCATTAGTCATTGCTGTTGCTGCTGCTGCTAAGTCGCTTTAGTCGTGTCCGACTCTGTGCGACCCCATGGACAGCAACACACCAGGCTCCCCTGTCCCTGGGATTCTCCAGGCAAGAACACTGGAGTGGGTTGCCATTTCCTTCTCCAATACATGAAAGTGAAAAATGAAAGTGAAGTCGCTCAGTTGTGTCCGACTCCCAGTGACCCCATGGGCTGCAGCCTACCAGGTTCCTCCATCCATGAGATTTTCCAGGCAAGAGTACTGGAGTGGGGTGCCATTGCCTTCTCTGATCTGCAAATAAAAACCAGAATGTGATACCACTGCACACCCACTAGAATAACTAAAGTTGAAAGTATCAGTAATAGCAGATGCTGATAAGGATGTAGGTTGAGTTTCGTGTATTGATCTTCATTAATTTTGTTTTGAATGCATACACATGGTGTTTTGGATGAGAAGACCAGAATTGCCTTATTGTTTATATAATACCAACTATACCAGGTTATGACCAACCTAGATAGTATATTCAAAAGCAGAGACATTACTTTGCCAACTAAGGTCCGTCTAGTCAAGGCTATGGTTTTTCCTGTGGTCATGTATGGATGTGAGAGTTGGACTGTGAAGAAGGCTGAGCGCAGAATTGATGCTTTTGAACTGTGGTGTTGGAGAAGACTCCTGAGAGTCCCTTGGACTGCAAGGAGATCCAACCAGTCCATTCTGAAGGAGATCAACCTTGGGATTTCTTTGGAAGGAATGATGCTAAAACTGAAGCTCCAGTACTTTGGCCATCTTATGCGAAGAGCTGACTCATTGGAAAAGACCCTGATGCTGGGAGGGATTGGGGGCAGGAGGAGAAGGGGACGACTTAGGATGAGATGGCTGGATGGCATCACGGACTCAATGGACGTGAGTCTGAGTGAACTCCGGGATTTGGTGATGGACAGGGAGGTCTGGCGTGCTGCGATTCATGGGGTCCAAAGAGTCGGACACGACTGAGCGACTGAACGGAACGGATACCAGGTCTCCTTGACCCATGAATTACCCCTGAAGCAATGAGATGAAAGTCAGATGGAAAAATCTCCTATACAAGTACACCCACACCCCAAAGGCAAGAGACTGAGAAATATGGACTTTAAAATTTTATTTATTTATTTATTTTAATTGGAGACTAATTACTTTACAATATTGTGGCGATTTTTGCCATATATTGAAATGAATCAGCCATAGGTGTTCATGTGTTCCCCATGCTGAACCCCCCCACCACCTCCCTCTTTTCTCTGCTTATGAAGAGAAGAAAGGGGCAGCTCCTGCCTTCTTTCCCAGAGGAAGCTTTTTCTCCTTGGAATTGGGATAGAAAAACACTTGGCTCCTCATTCTAACCTTTTAAAATACAAATGAACCTCTTTAATAACCATTTAAGCAATTTCTCCTCCAACTTTTATGATTTAGAGATGTCTCCAAAGTCAGAGATCTCATTTACCCCTGAATAGTAAACATATATGCCCCAAATTAGGTGATTCTCTCTGTAGTTCTCTTATTACCCACACATTGCTGAATTAACTTCCCAAAGCTGGTTCTTAACTCAGCATCTCATATTTTTAGCTCCAACAGAAACATAAAATTGTTTTCTCTACATCCCATAATGTGAAACAATTGGAACTTATATACTGATGGTGGGAAGATAAAACAACACACTAATTTGGATACAATTTTGGCAGAATATTTATTTATTCAGTAAGGTTAAATAGATAAGTAGCACATATCCCTGCAATTTCACTCCTGAGTATTTGCCCAAGAGGAATGGAAGTATATCTGTGCAAAGACTTATTTACAGATATTGTAACACTTTTATTTACAGTAGTCAAAAACTAGAAACTACTCAAATATTCCACAGCAGGTCAGAGGGTAAATATTTTGGGTATATCCACGGGAATACCACTACCCAACAATAAAAAGGAATGAAGTACTCAGGCACTGAATATGTATGAATCTCAAAAAAATTTGCTGAGTAAAAGAAGGTAGACACAGAAGAGAACGTACTTTATGATTCCACCATATGTAAACCTAGAAAAGGCAGTACTAGCCGATGGTGACAGAGCACTCCGTGGTACTTTGAGGCTGGGATGAGAGTAGAGTTGACTGCAAAGAGGCTTAAGGAAATTATCGAATGGACTGAAACCTTTTACATCTTAATTATGCAAGTGATGACGTTTGTCAATGAGTGTTTACATTTGTGAAAACTCATTGAATTCTACACTTCAAATATATGTATTTTATTGTTTGTGAATTTACCTCAATAAGATTGTTAAATTAGTGATTTATTCTTATATTGCATCGACTTAGTTTAATTTGGAATATATGTTTTAAAGTAAACATGGAGCAACATAGTTACCAAGCTACATCTCATAAAGTTGTATTTAATGGGTTACATAATGTATTGTTAAGTTAGGCAATGAATGGTCAAGATAATAAATTAGTTTTAATGTGCGGAAGAGTCACTGGATCTCAAATGGCTATTTTGAGTCTTAGATTTAATTACAAAAAATAAAAAATTCTTGTACTGAGAATGTGATGAACTCTAGTGGTAGTCTGAATTTCAAATATGTAAGTATCATGTATACAAAGAAAAAAAAACTTTTAAATAGTAGATTTTGGTATCAAACCCAGAGCTGTAATGCCTTTCTGTTTGGCACCTATTTAGGTGAAAGTTTTTGTGACCCTTGGCAATGGAATACAATACTACAGTTAGAGAGTAAATGAAAGATATTTTAGAAAAAGAAGAACTGTTGTAGTAAGAACTTTCTTACACAGTTGTTAAGTCAAGTCCGACTCTTTGGCACGCCATGAATTGCAGCACGCCAGCCTTCCTGTCCTCTCCTGTCTCCTGGAGTTTTTTCAAATTCATGTCTACTGACATGGCAACATAAATTTGCATATCGTGAAGACACAGGAGAAAATTCCATTGATAGCAACTTTAAAAAAAACCCAGTGAATGTTGATTTTTAAGCCATGACAGTTAAAACAGCTTGATTGCTGATACTTAGTTTTCTGCTAGGAAATTTATAATACAGGGAAGGGGCAGGGAAATAGATGTCATTATTTTCATTTTCATATAAAGCCACTTATGTGATTCAAAGGAGCCTCTTCTCACATGGCTCAGTGGTAAAAGAATCCACCTGTGGAGGCAGGAATTTCAGGAGACCCCATTCAGTTCCTGGGTTGGGAAGATACCCTGGAGAAGGAAATGGCAACCCACTCCAGTATTCTTGCCTGGAGAATCCCCATGTACACAGGAGCCTGGCGGGCTACAGTCCATCAGTCACTTCGGTTTAGTTCAGTCACTCAATTGTGTCCAAATCTTTGTGACCCTATGGACTGCAGCACACCAGACCTCCCTGTCCATCACCAACTCCCAGAGTCTACTCAAACTCTTGTCCATTGAGTCGGTGATGCCATCCAACCATCTCATCCTCTGTCACCCCCTTCTGCCTTCAATGTCTCCCAGCATCAAGGTCTTTTCAAATGAGTCAATTCTTCACTCAGGTGGCTGAAGTATTGGAGTTTCAGCTTCAACATCAGTCTTTCCAATGAACACTCAGGACGATCTCCTTTAGAAAGGATTGGTTGGATCTCCTTGCAGTCTTCCTGAGTCTTCCCCAACACCACAGTTCAAAATCATCAATTCTTCAGCGCTCAGCTTTCTTCACAGTCCAACTCTCACATCCATACATGACCACTGGAAAAACCATAATCTTGACTAGATGGACCTTTGTCAGCAAAGTAATGTCTCTGCTTTTTAATATGCTGTTTAGGTTGGTAATGTCTCTGCTTTTTAATATACTATCCAGGTTGGTTATAACTTTGCTTCCAAGGAGTAAGTGTCTTTTAGTTTCTTGGCTATAGTCACCATCAGCAGATTTTGGAGCCTCCCAAAATAAAGTCTGCCACTGTTTCCACTGTTTCCCCATCTATTTCCCATGAAGTGATGGGATCAGATGCCATGATCTTCGTTTTCTGAATGTTGAGGTTTAAGCCAACTTTTCACTCTCCTCTTTTACTTTCATCAAGAGGCTCTTTAGTTCTTCTTCACTTTCTGCCATAAAGGTGGTGTCATCTGCATATCTGAGGTTATTGATATTTCTCCCAGCAATCTTGATTTCAGCTTGTGCTTCCTCCAGCCCAGCATTTCTAGAGATGTACTCTGCATATAAGTTAAATAAGCAGGGTGACAATATACAGCCTTGACGTACTCCTTTCCCAATTTGAAACCAGTCTGCTCCATGTCCAGTTCTAACTGTTGCTTCCTGACCTGCATACAGGTTTCTTAAGAGGTAGGTCAGGTGGTCTGGTATTTCCATCTCTTTCAGAATTTTTCACAGTTTATTGTGATCCACACAGTCAAAGGCTTTGGCATAGTCAATAAAGCAGAAATAGATGTTTTTTTTCTGGAACTCTGTTGCTTTTTCAATGATAGGTTCATAGAAAATCAGACACGACTTAGCACACACATGTGACTGAGCACATGATTCAAAGTAATGTTTTCCACCATTTTCCTCTGAAAACCTGTCTTTGAAAGCTTTCTAAGTTCTAGGACATGCCTAAAGCTTTCCTTGAATTAACTGATTTATTGCAGTAAAATTAAAGTTGTAAATAAATATACAAAAGGGAAAGTAAGAATGTTTATATAATACTGTACGATACTGTAGTCTATTAAATATATCTTGATGAGACTGAACATGATTACTGTGTTACCTTTGTGTATGTGAAATGTTTATGTTAAATTATGCTAACAAGTCTGTATAATTTATGTAAGGTTGGTGATTAAACTTAGCATTATGATCATGCCTAAATAAATTAGATGCTAGATACTTATTAAAATTTTAACTTTCTTCAGTACTTTTCCCCTTGGAGAAAATAGATGTTGTTTTTTAAATGTTATTTGATTTCAACAAATAGTGTTCTGATAAGTGTCTATCCACATACAAAAAAAGTAAAATTGGACTCTTACCTCATGCCGTATACAAAAGTTCACTCAAAATATAACAAAGATGTGAATGAAAAGCTAAAACTATAAGACTTTTAGAGGAAAACTAAAAGGCCTACATATTTATGACCTTAGGACTTAGAAATAACTTTTTATTATGACATGAAAACCTCAAGCAACAATACAACAAAATTATAGATAAACTGGACTTCATATTTAAAGAAAAATTGAAAGGGCACTCTTTAAGAAAGTGAATGACAAAATTCAACATCCATTTATGATAAAAACTCTTCAGAAAGCAGGAATAGAAGGAACATACCTCAACATGATAAAAGCTATATATGACAAACCCACAGCAAACATTCTTCTCAATGGTGAAAAATTGAAAGCATTTCCCCTAAAGTCGGGAACAAGACAAGGGTGCCCACTTTCACCGCTACTATTCAACATAGTTCTGGAAGTTTTGGCCACAGCAATCAGAGCAGAAAAAGAAATAAAAGGAATCCAGATTGGAAAAGAAGAAGTAAAACTATAAGACTTTTAGAGGAAAACTAAAAGGCCTACATATTTATGACCTTAGGACTTAGAAATAACTTTTATTATGACATGAAAACCTCAAGCAACAATACAACAAAATTATAGATAAACTGGACTTCATATTTAAAGAAAAATTGAAAGGGCACTCTTTAAGAAAGTGAAAAGATAACACAGAGAATGGGATAAAATATTTGGGAGTTATATTTGATAAAGGGCTCGTTTCTGGAATATATAAAGAGCTTGTATTGAAAAGCTGTCTGCTCGTGTAGCACAAAATCAAACACTCCCTTGATTGCGAGGAAAACAAAATGCAAACACTGTATCAAGAATGCCAACATGGTGCCAAATGGCAATTAAACCCTAGACTTGGCCAAGATCTGGAGGAACTGTATAGTCAAACAACCATTGAAAGTTCACAGGAAGCCTGCAAACCTGGCCTGTTATATAGTTTCACCAATGCAACTTCAGATCATCACTAGGAATGAAAATTCCATCCTGGCACACAGCTCCTGACCCACTCATCTGGAGATGATGCTGAGTGAGGGGCAGCAGCACACGCAAGCTGCTCCTGGACAGTGCGGGGAATCAGGAACCCCTCAATCAGGAAAGACAGAATAAACAGTTTAAGGAAGCCCCGAGGCTCAGTTTTAAACCACATGGCCCAGCTGTGGACTGCTGAGAAACAGCAGCAGCCAACAGAGGAGGCATCTGTGAGGAGGAAGGAGCTACCGCTGAACAAAGGCTTCAGACTGGGTCAGGTCTGAGTGGCCAGCTCTCAACCACCTGTGGGCTCAGCAAACAGGATTTGCAGCTATGAATCAAAGCTCTGCCTTCTTGTGGGCAGAGCATGAGGAGAGATGCTTTTGCCTGGGTATCAGTCTTTTGAACTGCACATGGGCACATCTCTAGAGTCACCTTTATATCTGTAAGACAGCGTTTTATTTGGGGTCACTTCGGGCATGATTTTGATGTCTTTAATATTTTTCTTTTGCCACAGGGTATGACATTAATGATTTCTTCAGATGTATTAAGAAAAAAACTTTTTAAGCTAAGGGGATTTCCGAAAGGCCCACCGTAGCATTATCTACCTGCAATGTGTACTAGATATTGTTTTGCAAAGAGAAATTTTCTAATAATTAAAGAAATTGAGAAATTGGACACCTTTTGATAAAGATATAACTTTGAAAATTGCTCTAAGAATGATAAATACAATTATTTGATAATTATACACCAGAAATAAATCATGGATTTTTTTTTTTTAAGACTCAGGTTAGCATTTTGAAAACAAGTAAAATACTGTGATACCCAAATGAGGTCCAGCTATTTATTTCTTTTCTACAGCTATTTTAGTTATATGGACTGTTTTATTGAAAAATCATTTGAGTTTTCCTAGAGGCCACTGAAAAGATCAAGCAGTTATCTGTACAGGTTATCATGTCCTGAACAGAAATAATTACCTAATCACTCTTGAGCCTTGCTTTCTCACCTACTACTGGTTTCTTTCTTTTTTTTTTTTTTTTTTTTTGTGGAACACATTTTTCCCAGATGAACTGAATAAGAGGACAAATTCTTAAAACGATCTGAGTCTCATAATGACTTTAGTAGAGTCTGCCTTGTTTTCCTTTCTAAACTGCTTGACCGTCTCAATCACTAAAGAGGAATGGATTTAATGAAGAGAAGGCTTTTTTATTTACCACTCCACTAGGCGTTCTTTGTCAAAGAACGTCTTTTTTTTACGAGGAGGGAGTACTGAGGCAATTATCCTGAGAATTTTGGCCCTAAACTCACTTCTGCAAAAAGTCAAAATTTCCCAAGAGAAGTTGTCTTTCCATATTCTAGTGTTACTTATCTTTCTCTGATGAATTTTGCACAGGCAAAGTGAATAAGAGAATCAGAGCACTTAATTATTCTTCAGGGGGAAAATGCAGTCTTTTCTCTTTGATAATTGTCTCAGTGTTCAAGTTAATTTTGACAATGGGGACTTGGTCTCAGGCAGAAATTTAAAAATAAAGCTAGAAAGTTTTACTAAAAATGTAATAATGCTCGCTACTAAGTTCAGGCTATTTCAAAAGATAATTATTTGTCTGATAGCTGACACATTAATTGAAAGTTGTAATGTTTTATTTCTATCCATTAATATACATGCATAATTTTAAAGAGGAAACAGTACTATTGAATTGAACATGAAAAAGATCCATTAGCTCCTGGTCCTGTCTCTCATCATGACCGATTTCCATTCCTCAGAGACAACCATGTTCAATTTGTTAGCTTCTTCGGGCACTTTATTACCTTCATAAAAATGATTATTCTGTTTCCTGAATTTTAGTTGTTTTGGATATTATTCATTAACTCTCTTCCTTGGTTAGAATTTAACTTTCTTACATGTACTTCCTCCACCTCCAAGAACTTATATGCTCTTGTCCTCTCAATATAGTTTTACCACAGATTTCATTAAATTAGTCATACCCTGCCACATGGTGTCCACGATTATATTTTCTCTCTAGTAAAACTTTTTTTATTTCCTTGACACTGGTGATTACTTTTTCATTTTAAAAGAATACCTTAGAAGTAATTCATCTTTGCTAGAGGTGTAACTCTCCTCTCAGTAGGTTCATTGAGCAGGTAATGTAGCCCCTCATTGTGTGTGCATGTGAGTTTTATTATCCTGTATTCTTGAAGACATAACTCCCGAAGTCCTCTATTCTTCAGCATGGATTTATAATGGTTGTTCTTTAAGCTTACGAAGGTTTATACATCGTCATCACTGGGATTCCTTTCTTTCTCCTGTGTTACACTGTGTATATCCTGAAACCTCAATTTTCCATTTATTTATTTAGGACTCCTCCCATATTTGCAGGAAGTACGTCCTCCAGTAACCTCATAAGGAAAAGTACCTCAATGATGAAATCTTTTGAAATATTAAATGTCTGAAAATGTTTTTTATTATACCTACACCTTGATTGATAGTTTTGCCCAGATATATAATTCTATGTTGAATATTGTTTTTCTTCTGAATTTTGAAGGACTTGCTCCACTGTCTTCTAATTTTCATTGTTGCTTTCGTGAAGTATGTCATTTTCATTCGTGACTCTTTAAGTATAACCTATTTTTTTCCTTTAGAAACTTTAGTATTTTATTTTTGTCTAGTATTGTGAAATTTCATGAAGACACGTACTTTCAGGGAGACAGGTCTTTTTAATTTTATTGTCCTGGGCCCTTTCAATTGAAAATGTGTTTTATTCAATCCAAAGGACTTTTTCTGGAAATATTTTTAAATCATTTCCTTCCCTCTCTTTTTATTCTTTTCGCCTTCTGGAGTTCCTACTGTCTAGTACTCGAAGTCCTAATCCACTAACCTTTTTTTTTTCCTGTATTTTATATCTTTTTGTTAACTTTTTATTCTTTCTAGGATATTTATTAAGTAGCTTTCAGCTCTTCTGTTGAATTTTTGCCTTCTAATTTTATTTCCCAAGAACTCTTTATTCTCTGAATATTCTTGTTTTTAAAAGTATCCTTTCCAGAATGTAATTTCTTTTCTTAAATGAATATTATGATTTTTAAAAGTTTTTCTTTTCTGTTCTATTTGTTGTTTTGGAGTTTTCCTATTTAGTTGGCTTTATTCTTTCCAATGATTAGGTTGAAAAGACACAAACAATATTACTTGGAAGTTTATGTTTGTGGGAGCACCTTGTCAACTATGGACCTTCGAGCCCTTGGTAGTAGCCCAGGTATTTTATTGCAGGACCCTTAGTTGTATCTCTGAAGGTCCTTTCCAACAGACAGATCAGCTTTTCCAATTTTGTGCTTAAGGGGCATAGATATCCTGCTTTCTAACTTTCTGGAAGCTGAGTTTGGAAGGTTACAGAATACGTCATTGCGTCAGCATTCACGCAACTTTCCTCTTTCAGTATAGTCACTCATCTGTGCCCTCAGCAGTATGTCTCGTGAGCAACACCAGATTCTTTCCAGTTTAATTCTCCAGAGAGGAAATCTCTAGGTGTCAGCTGTATTGAGAAAAAGATAATTGCAACAGAGAAGGTCAATTTTCCCTTAAAAAATTTATTTTCTCCTTCAACTCATCTTCCTATTTCAGCCCCTGCTCCTGCCCTTTAAGAAGAACTTCTTACTGCCATTTCCAGAGAATTTCAAGGGCAGTAAGGTGGAAGTCAACTTGCTCCTTGTTAGATTCTGTTCAGTAGACTTAAGATTGTTTTCTCGGATATCGGAGGTCAGTTACCACTCAATCTTCCAGCTTCTTGACTTTGTTTCTGTCTCATGTTCTATCTCTTTCCCATTCTTTTTGTCTTCGTGGGTTCTCTTCTTTTTTTGTTTCTTTACCTTTAAAAAAAAATGTGATTTAAAAAGTAGAAGGATAGACTCTTCATACCGTTTGCCTGCTTACCCAGAAGTCCTGGCCTGTGAGAACAGCAAGTGTTGCTTCTTGAAAAATTTGAACATTTTGGGAATTCTCTCCTTAGGCAACATGGAGGTAGTTTCATGCATCCAAGAAAAAATAATTTTGTGTTAAGTTGGAGATTTACAAAAAGTCAAACTAATGACTAATAACAAAGACGCAGATTCATAGATATAGAGAACAAACTAGTGATTACCAGTGAGGAAGAGGGAAAAGGGGAGGGGCCACACACAGGCAGGGATTAAGAGGTGCAATCTATTATGTATGAAATCAACTACAAGGATATATTGTACAACACAGGGAGTATAGCCAACATTTTATAATAATGTAAGTGGAGCATAACCTTTAAAATTGTAAACCACTATACTGTACATCTGTAACATATAGTACTGCATATTAACTCTGCTGCTGCTGCTGCTGCTTCTGCTGCCAAGTCACTTCAGTCATGTCCAACTCTTTGTGACCCTATGGACTGTAGCCCACCAGACTGAATCCCTCTGTCTGTGGGATTCTCCAGGCAAGAGTACTGGCGTGGGTTGCTGTGTCCTCCTCTAGGGGATGTTCCTGACCCAGGAATTGAACCTGCATCTCTCACATCTCCTGCATGGACAGGCAGGTTCTTTACCACTAGCGCCACCTGGGAAGCTTGCACATTAACTGTACTTCCATTTTTTAAAAAAAGAATAAATGGAAGAGAGCCCATTTCACATGGGGGTCTTGTAGGCCACGGGAAAATCTTTGGAGTTTATTCTGAATAAATAGAAAGCCATTAGAAGACCTTGTAGAATAGAGTTACATGAAGTGCTTTACTTTTACCTTTTAAATGACTGCTGCTGATTGGTGGTGGGGGAATAAAAGCAGAATCAAGGACACAGATGAGATGCTTAGGCAATTGTCCATGTGAGTAACGGAGGTGTTTTGCAGGAAGGAGGGTGGCAACAGAAACTGGAAAAGAGAAAGCATTCCATCAGTGTCAGCTTTAGTGTCATCATTGCCTTTGTTTCTTAGATCTCTGATCCTCAAGCAATTATATACCTAAGGATTGCCAGGGGGTGCTTGCTTTAAGAACAAAGATCTACCCACCCCAACCCCCCACCCTCGGGAGAATGATTTAATATGCTTTGAGCGTAGAGTGGTAGAATATACATCTTCATTTTAAATGGTGAACTGATAATTCTGATGCAGGGTGTGCATAACTACTTATATTCCCTTTTTATTGTTATTTTTCACAAACACAAAGTAAATGTGTCAAGAAGAATGCCCCCCCCCAACCCTATGCACACACGCACACTCACAAACACAAGGGAATTCCTGAATCCATTCTCCAGTCATGTTTGACATGCCTATGGAGAAAAGGATGGTTCTGTTGGGAAGAAAATTGGGGCAGGACGGCAGAGGGGAGTACCGCCCCACAGTCACTCTCTCCACTTTCTATAAAGAGAGAGCAGAGCGGTGGGGATAAACTTAAATTTTCCCCTAATTTTTCCGGGTAACTCTATGAATTCAGGCTTTCAAATGTGCCTCTGTTTTAAACAAACTTCAGAGGTGTCTTGAGAAAATTACCAATATAGGTATTGAAAACCAGAATCATGTTTCTTTCATGTGGTCTTGACAATGCAGCAGACTGTGTTTGACATGTTGTTAGTGACACAAAAGTTTGAAATATGGCTTGCTGCTGCTGCTGCTAAGTTGCTTCAGTCGTGTCCGATTCTGTGCGAATATGGCTTAGACGTGTGATAAACTAGGCATGCTGCTTGGACTGCTCATTCTTACCGATAGATGAATGAATTGAGCCTCACTCAAGCCAGTGATGTTTGTGTTTGACTTTTCCAGTGTATGTATGTGTGTGTTTGGGGAAAGAAATCTTGGTTATTTAAATAAAAGCACTTCAGTTCAACATCACGTGATGCTTTAGAAATTACTAAATTAGAAATCACACCTTTATCGTTTCTCTAATACATCCCCATTTCATGTTAGATTTAAATTTTGCTCTTTAGTCTCTAAGTCGTGTCTTACTCTTTTCAGCCCCATGAACTGCCCACCAGGCTCCTCTGTCCATGGGATTTCCCAGGCAGCAATACTGGAATGGGTTGCCATTTCCTTTTCCAGGGGATCTTCCCGACGCAGGGATAAAACCTGCATCTCCTACTTGACTGGTGAATTCATTACCACTGAGCCTCTTGGGAAACCCCATAACTTCTTATAGCACTTTCCAAATCATTTTAAAATTGTATTTTATAATTAACAATTTTAAGAATAAGAAGTATCTTTCACCCACTCTATAACAACCAGCCCCACTCTTTATAGGTAACTAATATCAAGGTTTTGTTAGAAAGTTTCCATATGTGTACAATTTTTTTTCTTTATTCAGATAGAAACATGACATATGCTTTGTTTTATACTGCACATTTTTTCTATATTATTTTTCCCTTAGAACAGTTAGATAAATTTTTCTTTGAATAAGAAAACACATATTAAAGTGATTCAAATATCACAAAAGGTGAACCAGTGCAAAGTAAGGCTCCCTCCTACCATTATCCTGAATTGCCAGTTCCCCTCTCCAGAAGGAGCCGCTTGTTATCGAGTTCTTGTGTACCCTTCTAGAGCTGGTCCATGCACATACATGGATGTTATCCTTTAGGTTATGTGCTGTATTTTTAAAATTGCTCGACACTTCTGTGCAACTAGGTCAGAAGCACTATTTGTAAGTAAAGGTGAGGGATCTCTGCTTGCCCAAAAGAGAAACAATGGGCCTGGGTTTAGGAAAACTGATGATCAAACAAGAATCCAAGCATATGAGACCCCAGACATGTGCAAGGACCTGGGGAGGTTTTTAGTTTAGCAGAAGTTTGGCCAGAAGAAATGGAGATGAAAGGAAATCTCTATGACCTTATCCTAGATCAGAAATAGATTAATATGCAAGAAATCATTCTCACTAATTGAAATTCTAGAACAAAAATGAACTGTCACCTGTAATCAGATAGAAGCTCTAGTTTTCTAGGCCAGCTCCATTTGATTTTGCTTGTCATTACTGGTGATGTGCAGGTGGTGTCCAAACAAAAACTGCATGGCAGACTTTCTGAATGTAATATAAACTTGGCTAGTTTTTTAAGTTAGATGGAAACAAGTTTATTATGACTTGTAAGATACTTAGTGGAAAAAGAGAATATCTTAATGAGGACAACATTTCCAGAAACAGCCTTAAAAATTTTGGTTCAGTTCAGTTCAGTCACTCAGTCGTGTCCAACTCTTTGCAGCCCCATGAACTGCAGCACGCCAGGCCTCCCTGTTCATCATCAACTCCCGGAGTTCACCCAAACCCATGTCCATCAAGTCGGTGATGCCATCCAACCATCTCATCCTCTGTCATCCCCTTCTCCTCTTGCCCTCAATCTTTCCCAGCATCAGGGTCTTTTCAAATGAGTCAGCTCTCTGACTGAATCAGGTGGCCAAAGTATTGGAGTTTCAGCTTCAACATCAGTCCTTCCAATGAACACCTAGGACTGATCTCCTTTAAAATGGACTTGTTGGATCTCCTTGCAGTCCAAGGGACTCGCAAGAGTCTTCTCCAGCACCACAGTTTAAAAGTTTAACCAGAATGAAAGCAACAGGTGTGCGACACTGCTCTGTTCTCTGACTAAAATTCTGAGATTACAAGTCTCAATGTAACATACTCTTGGAGTTCATTCTTCCCTTGCTGGTATGCAGGTTATTGTTCATTTTTATGGACAATAAAACTTAGGGTGTGGTGGGTTCCTATTTATATACATCATCAAATACAGAATGTATTTGATGAAACACAATGTATTTGAGGAAAATACAAAACTGATGTCACATCAAAATACTGTAAATACCTTGAATTCTAATTCCAATAGTGACCTGTTGCCTTGTACTTGTATGTAGTCACTATAAGAAAATAGGATTTGAAAATGACAAAGAGAAGTCCTTTATGGGAGCTTGAATTCTAATTGCCTCCTGGATCAGACAATTTTCCTAACAGGATTGTCTAAAGAGGTTATTGACTTACTTTTATAACTTTTCAAACCAGCCCATAAATCATAGGGAAGAATATATACAAAGTTTATTTCTTAAGCCAAAGAGTGAGTGAGAAAGAAAGAGAAAGGTTAAAACATTAGTTATTGATTTTTTGGCAGGCAAAATTAATGGTGATTTCTCCTCCTCTACATTTAAACCCATGTCCTAAGTATAACCTTTCTTTCATTGTAAAACCTGAGAAATACATGCAGAACCTTGGGACTACTTCTTTGATTGAACCAGTTAAGTCAAAATATTATTCTTCATAGGCGATTGGATTGGTATTTGGACTGCTGCTGTGAAGTTTTCCAGCTTGACTATTCCCTTTGGGAGCTCTAGTTCAGCTGAGAGTTGCCCTTCTCTCCTCAGGGAATGAGTTTTAGAAGGAAACCTGATTAGAATAGACAAACTGGCTGGTGAAGTCTATGGACACCTTCTAAGTTGTAATATGTGACAGATATGATATTTGATTACTTTTGCCCCGATATGCTTACTAGAAGTGATGCATATGCCTGATACAATTTTCCTTATATGCATTTACATTAACAGGTACAGGAAAAAGACTCTGAAATACATTCCATTGTTTCAAAGTCATTTTTATGGAAGACTTTGTTGTTTTGCTGTTTATGTTTTCTCTTTCAGAAGATCTGTGAAAATGGGTTGATGTTTATGTGAAGTAGTGCTTGGAAAATAGACCTGTTTACAGCAATAAAATGGAAAAGAGGGGTTTGTGTCCAGTTGCCCACATATTCTGTGCTAGTGGTCTTCTTGTTCCTATAGTTGCTCACCTGTTACACTCATTCTTTTCAGTACTTTCTGTCCGTTGTTTATAAGTTTAAGCAAGCAGATTCAGGTTTGACCTAAAGATGCATTCAGACATCTAATAGGTGTTGTTCTCCCTGGGATGATTCCTAGGTAAAACATTGGAGGTATCTGGAAACAAGCTTTGGGCCAAATGTAAGCCAGCAGAGCAACCCATCATCTTTTCTCTGAAATGGTGAGACCTGGCCCCGTTCAACTTCTTAAGCAGTTTCTCCACATTCTTGAGATACCAAACCAATTGTGAAAGTCAAGATCTTAGACCCAGTTGTCCTTGGCTAAAGTTGCTTGTGGGTCCAACTGGTGTTTTAGGCTGTAGTTGAGTAGACAGTCAGAGTGAGCACCTTGGAAATACCTACCAGTTGACTTTCTGTGCTGCAGCTCCTCTAAGCAAAACAGGGGAATATGAGCCTCCTCTGTTTGGAGCTGGCCTTTACTATGGCTAGTGTTTGGCCAAGCCTCTCTTGTTTCAAATGCGCCACTGTATGCTCGAGGTAGATCTCAGTCATGAGCTAAACGAAACTCACCTCCTTCCTGGAGTGGAAATAAGCCCATTACTGTTAGGTCGTGCCCAGTATC
This sequence comes from Aepyceros melampus, assembly GCA_006408695.1. Lineage (NCBI taxonomy): Eukaryota > Metazoa > Chordata > Mammalia > Artiodactyla > Bovidae > Aepyceros > Aepyceros melampus. Next base: position 256,633 of record SJXQ01003759.1, read on the forward strand.
ACGGTTCCTGCTAACTTGACCAAATTCAGAGGGGTTCAGTGTATCTACCCTTTATCTGCCAGCCCCTGTGTTGGGGAAAGTTGGTGTCTCTGTTTTTATTGATAGCAATAAATAATTTCTAGCATTATTTATTCTAGAGTAAAATAATTTCTTTATTTAAAAAGTAATTCCATTGGATCATCGATAAAGCAAGAGTTCCAGAAGAACATCTACTTCTGCTTTATTGACTATGACAAAGCCTTTGACTGTGTGGATCACAACAAACTGTGGAAAATTCTTCAAGAGATGGGAATACCAGACAGCCTGACCTGCCTCTGGAGAAATCTGTATGCAGGTCAAGAAGTAACAGTTAGAAATGGACATGGAACAACACTGGTTCCAAATTGGGAAAGGAGTACATCAAATCCGTATATTGTTACCCTGCTTATTTAACCATGTAGAGTACGTCCTGAGAAATGCTGGGCTGGATGAAGCACAAGCTGAAATCAAGATTGCTGGGAGAAATATCTATAACCTCATATATGCAGATGACACCACACTTATGGCAGAAAGTGAAGAAGAGCTAAAGAGCCTCTTGATGAAAGTGAAACAGCAGAGTGAAAAAACTTTGCTTAAAACTCAACATTCAGAAAACTAAGATCAGGGCATCTGGTCCCATCACTTCATGGCAAATAAATGGAGAAACAGTGGAAACAGTGACAGACTTTATTTTGGGGGCTCCAACATCACTGCAGATGGTGACTGCAGCCAAGAAATTAAAAGATGCTTGCTCCTTGGAAGAAAAGTTATGACCAATCTAGACAGCATATTAAAAAGCAGAGACATTACTTTGCCAACAAAGGTCCGTCTAGTCAAAGCTATGGTTTTTCCAGTGGTCAAGTATGGATGTGAGAGTTGGACTATAAAGAAAGCCGAGCACCAAAGAAATGATGCTTTTGAACTGTGGTGTTGGAGACGACTCTTGAGAGTCCCTTGAACTGCAAGGAGATCCAACCAGTCCATCCTAAAGGAGATCAGTCCTGAATATTCATTGGAAGGACTGATGCTAAAGCTGAAACTCCAATCCTTTGGCCACCTGATGCAAAGAACTGATTCATCTGAAAAGACCCTGCTGCTGGGAAAGATTGAAGGGGAGAAGAGAAAGTGATGACAGAGGATGGGCTTGTTGAATGGCATCACCAGCTCAATGGACATGAGTTCAAATAGACTCCGGGAATATGTGATGGACAGGGAGGTCTGGCATGCTGCAGCCCATGAGGTCGCAAAGAGTTGGACATGACTGAGTGACTGAACTGAACTGAAAATAATTTCTAGCAAATATCCAGACCTGTTTTATTAATAGATCTTTTTCTCTGAAATAGAATATTAGTTTCATTATTGCCAGCATATTTATTTTATTGACATTAATCTTTCTGTAATTTTCATTGATCCTATATTCTTTTCACATGTTTTGCTTGCAGTTCATTCTGTCCATAGTTATAATCTTTGCCTTTGTTTTTGCTCTGATTGAGATCTAGATAATTGGTTGTTTCATGTTAATTACTAAAAATAGTTTGGTTAAAAAAATTCTCATTCACATTGGCTACTCTAATCATATATGTTCCCTGAAGACATTCCGTAAATGATGTTTAATATTTATAAAATACGTTTTGCTTTGGTTCAAATTTCAGGGACCTTTGAAATAAGAAAGACCCTTAGGTGTATTGCCAGAGGATCAGTATCTTAGTTGAGTTTCGAATACTAACCTGTGTCTCAAACCTTGTTCTAGGCTTTCAGTTGACTGTGTACCTTTGACTTTACATGTGATTCTTCTTATGTTGTGGAAGAAGAAATCATATTCCCTGGTCTTTCTGCCTTTCATACCCTCCGTGTCACTTCCGGGCACTGACAGATATCACCTGTGAACTGAGAGTGAGAAACACGGGGGTCCAGACATCTGCTTGTAACTATGGGCCCAGTGGCATCAGTGAACCTCTGCGCCTTGACCTGCCTTTCAGTCTAGATCCTGGGGTTGTTGCTGAGTCTTCTTCCTTCATTGTCACCTCATCCAAACGATTATTTCCTTTAAAATGCCTCTGATATCCTTTTTTCCCTCCATTCCTGCTGTCACTCCATTGGTAGGAGGCCTAGTCACCATATGTCTTAAGTATTTCAATTACCTCTTATTCATTTAAAAACATTTCCTGAATGCCTTCTGGTGTCAGGCCCAGATCCCTGAGGATACAAGTATGTGGAAGACAGTACATGTTTAGAAAGAGCTCTCAGGCTATGGTGATGGTAAACGTGAAAACAGGAAAAACCATAATACAGTTTGGTTTAGGAATGGCTGGCTACCCACTGCAGTATTCTTGCCTGGAGAATTTCATAGAAGGGGAGCCTTGTGGGCTACAGTCAATGGGGTCACAAGAGTTGGACACAACCGAGTGACTAACACACACACAGAGGCACATTATAAATAGTACTGTAATTATTGCTATATCAAATAATATTGATATTATTAACAATATTAATAATCATAATAGTTTTCTCTACTATAGATTCCGTTAACATCATGGGAAAACTCAGTGTCCATATGGTGGACTAATAATTCAAATATTTATTCTTTCTTGAGTTTGAATTCCAATTGCCTTCATCTCCATTCTGTTTGATCAATCATTGTCATTATCATGCTCTGTTTTTTGCCCTTATCTAGAATTTTCACATTGTATAGTCATTGCTAACTAGAATATTCACTCTATCACTTAACCAACTAAGCAACTTTCTCCTATTCTTTTCTCTTCCATCCTTCTGTTCTTCCACCATCTCATTCTTTCTTACCTTTTTCCTTCCATTTTTTTTCTTCCTCCCAATTCCAATAGTTCTTTATCATTGCTCAGTTATATTTTTAGTTTTTCCTTACTCATCTCCCTTTCACACTCTCCTCAGAATCTAGAGTTACTAGTTTCCATACATCCCTTCCTCCACAGCTTTGCCATTCTCAACATGTGGCCACTTTGATTTAAGTAATATAGAGCCCATTATGAAATAATTACTTCTTACATACTCACCCTCCCTCTTTAAAATCTGTTTCTCCTTCTCTGCAAAGCTAGCCTCTTTGTCTCATTTCTTTCTGGGTCTTCTTATTTTCAATACTTTTAATTACTCCATGTTCATCATTTTTTTTTTCCTCAGATATATCTCTTAGTCAATCTGAGCCGCTAAATCAAAACACCACAGACTGGGTACCTTATGAAAAGCAGAAATTTATTTCTCATGGTTTTGGAAGCTGAGAAGTCCAAGATCAAGGTGCCAGCATGGTTAGGTTCTGGTGAAGGCCCTCTTCCAGTTTACAGACTGCTGATTCCTTACTGTGCCCTCACATGGCTGAAGGGTTGGGGAGTTCTCCGCAGTCTCCTTTTGAAGAACATTAATTCCATTTGTGAGAACTCTACCTTCATGACCTAAGCACCTCCCAAAGGTCTCACTTCCTCAAACTATCACATAGGGCCTTAGAATTTCACATACAAATTGTCAGGGTGGAGCAGTGGGGGACACAAATATTCACACAACAGCAGCGCATTCACCATCATTGCTGTGTAACAGATTGTCTCCAAACTTAAGACAAGAAGGGGATTATCGCACAATTTATGTGGGTTAGGAATTTGGATGTAGTTTTAGGTTACTCGGAATGCTGTCATTAGGTGTCACACATGGGTGAGATGGTCTCATCTGAGGCCAAGGGACAGACATTTCCCAAGTTCCCACCTCAGAGTGCACCTTAGGTCTTCATGGCCTGTTGGACTTAGGATCTTAGCTGCTCATCGCACAGGCTTCTCCATAGGGTGGTTTACAAGCTGGTAGAAGACTTACCCCCAGAGCAAGTAAGGGAGGGAGAACAAGCAAGATGAAGTCATTGGTTTTTTATAACCTAATCAAGAATTGACATCCCTTCACTTTACCGTATTCTGTTCGTTAGAAACAAATCATTAGGTTCAGCTCACATCAGAGGAAAGAAGATCACACAGGAGTGAGGGAGGCAGGAGGTGGGGACCATCAAGGGCCACTTGAGAAGCTGGCTTCTGCAAGATCACACTGATGACACATAATTACTACAGGGTGACACACGCCTTCTTGGTTGAACTTCTTTCAACCAAGTTCTTTCAGTCCAAGCCCACTGTTTCCAGTTCTTCCTCACCCTGCCTCTGTCTCTGCTACTGTTCTTATGTGGCTCCACCAAAGTCACCAATGACTACCTCATTGCCAGACCAAAGAAGGAGTATTTTTGTCCTTAGATTATTCTGATTTTCTGCAGAATCTGACAATTTGATATAGCCTCTCCTTCCTTCTCTAACCTCTTCCCTCTTGGTTAACTCATTTCCTAGTCTTCTCTGCCTTCATTATCATCTTACATGATAAGATTGTTCAGGGTTTGTTCTCAGCTCTCTTTCTACCCTTCCTGAGAAACCCCTTTCACATTCTTGGCTTCACTGCCCTACACATGCTGATGACTCCAACCCAAATTTCTCTTTTGTCCTTAAGGCAGTATATTCTAATAAACTGCTTAGTGACTACCTCAACCTCGACAGTGCAAATTTAACATGTCTCCATAACTTAGCCCCCACACCCAGCCTCCTGTGTTTCTCTCTTGATAGACTGTACTCTCGCCAGTTCAGTCCCTCCAGCCGTGATCTTGGGAGTCAGTCTACGCTCCTCTCTCTCACTTCCACGGCAACGTACTGAGTGCCACCCACTTCACACCCTCTGTTGTTACATTAACTGGCTCCCTGCTCTGTCTCCACTGCTGTTCTTGCCTGTTCAGCCCCTTATCATTTCTCTTCTGGGTTATTAATCCATCTCTCCGCCCTCCAACCGCTCCCTTCCAATCTAGCCTTGGCGCAACTGTCTAAGTGATCTTCCTAAGATGCGAATATGGTCATATCATTGCCCTGCTTTAAAAGCCTCCCTGTCTTCTTGGATGAAATCTGAATGCCACAGCATACAGCGATTTGGCCTCTGTGCCACTCCTCCTACTTGCCCCCTCCTAGTCTCTATTCTCCAGCTGTTCTGAGCTACTTTGATTCCCCCACTACACCTTGTGTTTTCTTACCTTTTTTCTTGGGCACATGCTCCTCATTTTGTATTAAATGACCTTCCCCTATGAGACGAGCTAACTGCTACTTTTCTGGAGGCCCAGCTTAACAGTCACCTCCAGGAGCCCTTCTTGGAGAACTTTCTACCAGTTAGACTCATTTTACTTTCCTCATTTTATGTTCCCATCACCTCTATGCAAACCCAAATTACAGTGCTATTCCATTAGCTCATAAGTACTGATTTCTAGAATGTGAGCATGTAAACTCCTTCCAGGCAGGTACAGATGTTTTACCTCTGAGCCTTCCACAATGCCCAGTACATAGAAGACATTGAATAAATGTTTGATGAGTGAATAAATATTCATTCAAAGCCCTCAAGCCAAACTGACATTCCCTGTGTACTCACCATACCTTTCTATCTTCTTCCCTGAATTCTAACTTTTTTCCACTCCCGCACTGGAAATTAGGAGTAACTGTAAACAAAGGTGCTTTTGGTAGGGAAAAGCATTACGATATTTAAACTGGAAAATTAACAGTTGTTTCAGTTATTATTGTTTTTGTTTTAATATACGCAGGGCACAAGAGAAACTAAAATTCAAATTTCTGCTTTGGCAATGTAAGTATACACGTGTATAGTTAATGTATGTCATGTATAGTTAATGTATCTCATATGCATATATGAAAATTAATAAGTCATCAGTCAGTGGACAATACAGAATAGTTTGGAAGTCCCCTAAGAGGTGAGAGAGGTCGGCACTGGTCATCATTACTGGACAACCACAGAGGTGAAATACCATCTTGGCTGAGCATTGACCACTAGGTCTGGTGGGTAAAGAGAGGGGACATGATGTTTGTGGGTGAGACTGAGGGCAATGGTCCTTTCAGAAACAGTTTGTTTTAAGGGTGGACTAAAATAAGGTCATATGAAAGAGAGGTGTGACTATTGCCTTATTCAAATTTTGACTTGATCATGTAGTTAAAAGAAAAGCTGTTGAAATGTATGAACTGAAACTCACTAATATGCTCAAAGTACTATTGTAATCTTCTCTGACAGGGTCAGGGAGCCAAATATGTTCATAGAGTCATGGCTGCTTCATTTCTATTTTTGAGAAAAATTTACAAATACTACTTTAAAAATTTAGTAGGGAACTAGTAGAACTCAGGTCAAATCCAATGCTGTTGTAGTGAACCAGAATCAGGAAAATACTGTGTAAAATAAGCAGCAACCCCATTGCATCCAGCTGTGCTTTTTGTATGAAAATATTCTAAAATAATCCCCTTTTATCAATTAAAATTTTTGTCTCCTACTTATTTTTATTCTATTTGACATAGCACTTAGTTACAGAGTGATTTTTTTTTGTAATGAATATATCTGGTGAATTATCTAATTTTAAATGAGTGGTAATCTATTTCTTCCCACTCCAATTCTTTTTGCCTAGTGGAGGAAAAAAAACAGTTTAATTTTGATAACATTTTAAAAAATAACAAATTGGAATAATAAAGGTTTTCTTTCAAGTCCATTATTAACTTGTTTTTCTTGTATTATATAATTGGTCTAATAAAGTATGTTGAATATTTTTATCTGCTAAATATATAAATATACTATGCTTGTAGACTTTAAAATTTACTTATTTTTCTTCACTTTTTTATCTTTAACTTGATATCTTGCCCTCAAAATACTTTAACACTCTTCTTAATCATCATATGCATCTAATATATCCACACTGAATATAGCTCTAAAGAAAGGAGAGAAATTTTGTGTTTATATTCAATACAATGTACCTATATCTTTGCTTTAATTTAAGGGACAAAGGACCTTGGGTTACTTTTCAAAAATAGCAACCTTGGATAGTCATTTTATCAATAGAACTCTATTATATCATTCTCATTTTTCAATTGAATTTCTGTTGAGTTGAATTTTATAGCATTAATTACCAACCTGTCTGAGTTGGAGTCATTAAAAAAACAAAACAAAACTCTAAGTACATACCTGACAAGCTATATACATTAATCTTGGGCTTTATTTCTTTTAAGCCACTGGTATAGGTGGGAAACCTCTAAATATTGATTGCCCCTTGGGGTGTGTGGTTGATGTGAGGTAGGAATAATTTCCTGAAAATGGAAAGAGTCAATTAGCTTTTATAACTACTCTTCAATTAAAATAAAAATAGAATTCTTTGGGGATAAATCTAACCAGGAAAATCACTTCACTGTAAATAGACCAGTCAATTTTACAGAAAAAAAGCCTCTAGCACCTAGCCTTCATTCCCGTATCTATTGATTTATTTATTCAACCAATATTTGCTGAGTATTTGTGATGTCCAAGGCATATTGTGTCCATCAATTAAATTTTATGCACATAGTGTTATGAATGAGTTTTGGCAACAGAGCAAGTAAAACAAGAACTAGTAATAGTATTACTACTAGCAACAGCCATCAATGTCTATGAATCTCTAATATGCCAGGCATTACTCTAGAATCCTCATTGTCAAGACTGCTTTCACCAATGTGGCAAGAGGAGATCATAATGTTCATTTTACAGATAAAGTATTGAGACAGTTTATATTTATCATGAAGCTAGCAAATGTGTATGTAGTGGTATAAAAAAATTTGGTGAAAGTTTTCATTTCCTGTTCAGAGAGATGTCATTATCAAAGTAATGATAAACAAAGAGAGGAATGAAAAAACCTAAATTAAGAGTATCCTTATTCTCAAAACCCAAAGAACATGAAAACTAGAACAAAAATCAGGATTACATCAACAGTTAGTTTTTGCCTTTTATCTTCAAAACAGATTCATTGTTAGTGGGGAAGAGGTAAGTAGAAGTGAGATGAAAAATGAAGAAAAAAGTGGTGTTTGGTTCTAATCTGCCCCTCTTTGATTTAATTTTACAATGTTTTCTTCATTTTTAATTTTAGTTTTAAATATTATGCATTGACCCCCTAACAGGACTTAATTTTCTTTCTTCACCAACACACACCTATATACTTTCTTTAACTTAGCCTCTCCAGAGTCAAAATGCATTTATATTATGTATTTAGTTTTTATATTTTTAGGACTATAGATATTGCTTATAGCCAAGTCACAGAATGTATTATATTAAAATTTATTTCCAGTAATTAAAAATTTCTTTGTAGTAGTTATAATTCTTTCTTTTGCTTTGTATGTGCCTATTGCTTAATTGTTCCCAAATTCTCTGGGAGGTAAAAAAAAAAAAAAAAATTTCTACATATTTTAGTTCAATTCAGTCACTCAGTTGTGTGTGACTCTTTGCTACCCCATGGACTGCAGCATGCCAGGCCTCCCTGTCCATCACCAACTCCTAGAGCTTGCTCAAACTCATGTCCATCGAGCCAGTGATGCCATCCAACAATCTCATCCTCTGTTGTCCCCTTCTCCTCCGGCCTTTAATCTTTCTCAGCATCGGGGTCTTTTCCAACGAGTCAGTTCTTCACATCAGGTAGCCAAAATATTGGAGTGTCGGCTTCAGTATCAGTCCTTCCCATGAATATTCAGGACTGATTTCCTTTAGGATTGACTGTTTGATATCCTTGCAGCCCATGGGACTCTCAAGAGTCTTCTCCAACACCACAGTTCAAAAGCATCAATTTGGTTTTGTTTATAGTCCAACTCACACATCCATACATGACTACTGGAAAAACCTAAATTACAGCTTTAACTAGACAGACCTTTGTCGGCAAAGTAATATCTCTGCTTTTTAATATGCTGTCTAGGTTGGTCATAGCTTTACTTCCAAGGAGCAAGCGTCTTTTAATTTCATGGCTACAGTCACCATCTGCCAGTGATTTTGGAGCCCCTCAAAATAAATCTATCACTCTTTCCATTGTTTCCCCATCTATTTGCCATGAAGTGATGGGGACAGATGGTATGATCTTAGTTTTTCAAATGTTGAGTTTTAAGCCAGCTTTTCACTTTCCTCTTTCGCTTTCATCAAGAGGCTCTTTAGTTCAACTTAGCTTTCGAAATGCTGTAAGTGTGCTGTCATCTACATATCTAAGGTTATTGATATTTCTCCCAGCAATCTTGATTCCAGCTTGTGCTTCATCCAGCCTGGCACTTTGCATGAGGTACTCTGCATAAGTTAAATAAGCAGGGTGACAATATACAGCCTTGATGTACTCCTTTCCCAATTTGAAATCTGTCTGTTTTTCCGTGTTCGGTTTTAACTGTTGCTTCTTGAACTGCATAGAGATTTCTTGGGATGCAGATAAGGTAGTCTGGTATTCCCATCTTTTGAAGAATTTTCCACAGTTTCTTGTGAGCCACACAGTGAAAGGCTTTGGCATAGTCAATAAAGCAGAAGTAGTTGTTTTTCTGCAACTCTCTTGCTTTTTCTATGATCCAACAGATGCTGGCAATTTGATCTCTGGTTCCTCTGCCTTTTCTAAATCCAGTTTAAACGTCTGGAAGTTCTCGGTTCATGTACTGTTGACGCCTGGCTTGGAGAATTTTACAAACCATGTAAACTAGTTCTACCTCTACCTACTCTGGATGCATCTAGAAATTTCTATTTGTCTCCAATGTTCTGAAATTTAAAACTATGTGACTTAGTGTAAAACATTTCCCAGCCTTTGTGTTGAGCACTTGGTTAATTCATTAAATCAGAAAATCACAATTTTGCATTTTGAGTATTTACTATTAATTGGCCTCTTGTATTTTCTCTCTGTTCTCTCTTCTGAGATTTTTATTTTTATGTTGTTCTGACTGTGCTGACCCTTTATTATTATTTTTTTATTTTTATCTTCTATTTTCCCTCACTTTATATTTTCCTTCTAGTTTCTTGAAGATTGTATTCCACCATTTTATAGGGTTTTGTATTTCTGCTGTCATGAATGGCTAAAACTGTTTATCAACTTCTATCATCCATCTATCAAAATTTCCATTGTCCCATACTTTTACCAATGATTGGTGCTGTGTAAGAATCTTTTTTTATTCTGATTTCATCAGTGTAAAGGGATCTTTTATTATTTTAGTTTACATTTACCTAATGATTAGTGAGGATAAACACTTCTATATTTTTAGTCATTGAGATTTTTCTATCATATTTTTTATTGTCTGTTTATTTTTGTTGAAGTGGAGGTTCAAGAAAGAGAGGGCACATGTTTCCTTATGGTTGATTCACCTTGTTGCATGGCAGAAGCAAACACAATACTGTAAAGCAATTATCTTCCAATTAAAAATAAATTTTTAAAAAGTAACTAGGAAAGTATAGACCTTTTCAAATAGCAGTTGCCTTGCCTTGTCCCCAAGTTCTCTAGCTCCATATATTATTTCTTCTAAGTGCATGTGATTTCCTAACATTGCATTTGTTATTTGTTTATTGCATTCTTTTTAACTAAAACTCTTACTGAACTGCACTTCCCTTGAGGGTGGAAGACTTTTACTGTCTTACTCACTTTTGTATTTCAGTGCCTAGAAAACAGTGACAAAGTACTTGATAGGTGAGCAGATAATCTTTATTAAGTAAGTACATGATGGAATAAGTGAAGAAAACTGTAAAGTCTTATTTGAGAACATAAGACAAAACTTGAATCAATGAGATGGCAGACTGTGCTCTTATTTGGAACGCTGACACATTTTAAGGTCATTTTCCCTACCATATTGAAAGAAGGAAGGAAGTTCCAAAAATAGAATATGGATATCATTTTTAGGTTGTTTTAGGATATCATCTTAGACAGTGTAAAATCAGGACTAAGGTAGTAGTAGAGATACAGAGTAAAAATGTCAGGCAAAGAGCTATTTTAGCAAGAAAATCCAGCAAGACTTGCTGTGTTGTATTGCATTGCATTGCATACATCCACAATTTTATTTTATTAAAAAATTATTTGTGTTTTTCCTAATGAGGAATATCTAGGTTGCCTTCAATTGCCTACCTCTGTAAGTAATGCTATGTTGATAATCTGTAGGTAGGATCCCTCATAGACTTGGATAGTGTCTCTGAGTTGCTAATACTGAAATATGAGCTAAAATACATCTGAATATATAAATATATGTGAATTTTTTCTGAGGCTAAAACTGTTCATACATCTATCAGCAATCTATCAGAATTCCCATGGTCCCATACCCTTACAAATGTTTGGTACTGTGTAACAATCATTTTTATTCTAATTTCATTAGTATAAAGAGATCTCATTATCTTAGTTTACACTTACCCAATGATTAGTGACGGTAAACATTTCTATATTTTTAGCCATTGAGATTTTCCTCAGCTTACTCATATCCTTTTGCATGTTTCTATTTGATTATCTACCTTTGTCTTGTTGATTTTGGAAGCTGTATGGTTAATAATTGTATCTTATTTTTTGGTATCTTTCAGTCTGTCACATATCTGTTAATGTTGCCCATGATTTTCACTGTACAAAAAAAATTAAAATCTTTTCATTCCTGAATTCAGTAGAAATAGTGGAATCTTGGCTGGCAGGTGACAGTACTTAATCACTAAAAGTAAGAGGGACAGGTTACCATATGGGTGGCAGAACAAAAACGTCATCACAGCAGTCTTAATCCACAGAGATTGTCAACATTAACTGTTTATGTTGTTCCTAGACTGGAATACTTGAGCAGTGTGTTTAGTTTCCTAAGGCTCTTTGATAAAGTACCACAATCTAGGTGGCTTTGAACAACAGAAACTCATTCTCTCACAGTTTCTAGGTCTAGAATCTGAAATGAGATATAGACAGCTCCATGTTCTCTCTTGAGGGGAGAATCTGTTCCATGTCTCTTTCTTAGCTTTGGGTGTTGCCAGCAATCAATCTGGCCATTTCTTGGCATGATGATGCATTATTCTAATCTCTGCCTCCATCATCCTATAGCATTTTCCCTGTGTTTCTGTGTCTCCCCTTTCCTTTCTTTTTGGCCACACTGTGTGGCAGGGAGGTTCTTGGTTCCCCAACTAGGGATAAAACCCATGTCCTCTGCAGTGGAAACTCAGAGTCTGAACCACTAAAGCATCAGGGAAGTCCCTCTCCTTTAATTTTAAAAAAATATCATTCACAATAGATTAAGGACCTATGCCACTCCAGTATGACTTCATCTTAACTAAATCTTAATTAAACTGTTAACAGCCTTATTTCCAAAAAAACAAGTCACATTCATATATATCAGAGGTTAGGTCTTCAATATATATTTTTGCAGGATACCACACTCAATGCACAGCTGACAGCTTATTAAAGTCTTGTTTGATATATGTGAGAAGCTAAGAAGCTCCAAGTGTGTTATAAGAAGCCTGACTTGAATCACCATAGGGAGTTGTGGTTCTTTAATCAATTCCAACACTTAAGCCAACTGACAAATCTAGAGTCTTAAATGAAGAGAGGGTGACATCCTTTTGAGAAGGAACCCTACTACAAAGCCCAAAATGGATGCTTCTTCTCAGCTGTTGCCAAAGGGACTTGTGACCAAATGCCAGGATAGAGTCATCATGCATTGAGGAAGGGAAAGAGTCATGCTCACTTGTCATAGGAAACAGCTGAAAACCTTCAGATCTAGATTACAAATGGTGCTGCATTATTTGTTGGCACCAACTGAAAACGGATGGCTGTAGCACTAGAGCCCCATTCAGATGGCCTTGAAGGACAGTGGTGAAGAATGCTCCCATTTGTTTTAACTTGAGCTGTGTAGTTGATTGTTAAGTTTTTCTTAAAGGAGAGATGGCCAAAGTACAGATATACATATTTTCATGGTTGTGACCAATGGTTTAGCTTGGTGGTTGGAGACTTAGAAGAATTAAAAACATTTGTGAGAAGGAGGTCTCAGGACTTATATCTCCTATCAGGTACTAAGTGTGAAGATACTTTTGTCTCACACGAATGCTCAGCAAAGGGCAACTCAGAAGAGAAGGCTCTTAATACTTAAGTGGACAAGATGACTTGTTTTGTTGATATCAATCAGCCTTTTTTCCTCTCTGACCTAGAAACTGAAACCTGGCCACTTTGGGCTCTTAATGACATTGAATAAATAGGTAAAACATGATGACTTTAGAGGCTGGAGTGATTGACCCTGACAATGAAAGGGAAATCATGTTGCCTACATGTAAAGAACTCATCTGTAATTCCAGAGAGCCTCTGGAGTCCACACAAACACTTGCCCATGATTGTTCACAGTAATATTAGTCATAGTAGCCAAAAGGAGGAACAAACTGCATGTCCATCAGCTGATGAACAGATAAAATATAGATATTTTTGGTTTGTGGTATATTGTGATATATTTCATACTGAATGAAATAGTATTTAGTCATAAAAAGGAATGGGGTACTAATGCATGTTACAACATGGATGAAACTTGAAAACATCATGTTAAGTTAAAAAAAAACAGACACACAAAAATCCCACCTATTATATGACTTCATTTGTATGAAATGTCCAGAATAGGCAAATCTGCAGACATACAGGGAGTACATTAGTGGTTGCCTAGGACTGGGTGACTTTGGGTAAGTGGGAGTGACTACTAGGAGGTACGAGGTTTCTCTTCAGGGTGATGAACATGTTATAAAATTGTGTAGTGTACAGCTGTATGAATAAACTAAAAACCATTGAGTTGAACACTATAAATGAGTGAATTTTATGTTATGTGAATTTTATCTCAATAAAACTATTTTTCCCAAAAAAGGCAATGGAAAAACTACAGTTCACTGAGACAAGAGACTGTTAATAGCTCAGGCTCTTTAAAGTGGAAAGCTCAGGTCTCCTTATCAGGCAAGGGAATATGGCCAGCCAGTATTGTTACTTTCTGGCAAAGAATATATGGTATTTTATTTTGTGGTTCAAATTGTTTCCCTTTTGGCCACTATAATTGCCCCCACGCCTCCATCCTTTTGTTTTTTGAACACTGCTTCACTTTCTGCCTCTAGACGACGCTCAGGTTCTTCTTGTATGATTTTCAGTGCCATTATCATTTGATCTAATTTTGGATGTAATTGAGTTTATAGCTATTATATTGATATTTGCTTTCTATTTTCTCATCTGTTTTGTGTCATTCATTATTCCTTTCTTGCTTGCTTTTGGATTTAGAAAGTATTTTTTTATTATTTTATTTTCTCCTCTATTAGCTCTTCAGATATTATCTGTTATGATTTTATTGGTTGCACTTGAAATTACAGTACATATCTCTGATTCATTGTAGTCTGCTTTAAATTAGTATTTTACCATTCCTCAAAGAGTAAGAAGCTTACAAAAATTCAAGTTCTGTTCCTCCTTCCCTTCCCTGTGCTATTTTTATTATATGTTATTTTTACATACGTTATAAATTTCATAAAATTGTTGTTTTAAGGAGTCAATATTTATTTCTATTTGTCCATATACCATTTCAGGTATACTTCATTCTTTCTTATAGTCTCTTGTTTCTATTAGGTAACATTTTTCTGAAAATTTCTCGGTTATTTCTTGTGTGTATACCTCCTGGCAACAGATGCCTTGAAGTTTTTTGGGTTTTTTTTTTGGGTAGTTTCTTTGTTTATACACTTGAAAACATCTTTCTTTTAAGATGTTTAAGTTTTAAAGGATACATTCACTCAATATAGAACTGTAGGTTGACAGATTTTTAAAATTTCAGTGTTATAAAGATGTCATCCTACTGTCTTCTGACTTCTATGATATTTTTTTGTGTGTATTTTTTTCCTTTCTCAAGGATTATGTCTGGAGAGTTTAATACTATCTTGACCAGCTGTTATAGTTGTTTATAAAGGATCCTGACTCTCCCATGATAAACATAATTGGAACTCATCTCTTCTTGGCTTTTGTGTTAATCATGACATAAGCCATTTATGTACTGTAGTGCAGCTTTATCTTGCTCTTGAGAGCTTAAAAAGGAATGTATTTGAAATGCCTCCATTAAGTATCAGTGCAGTTTAGTCACTCAGTTGTGTTCTATTCTTTGCAACCCCACGGACTGGAGCACGCCAGGCTTCCCTGTCCATCACCAACCCCCAGAGCCTGCTCAAACTCATATCCATCGAGTTGGTGATGCCATCCAACCATCTTATCCTCTGTCATCCCCTTCTCCTCCTGCCCTCAATCTTTCCCAGCATCAAGGTCTTTTCCAATGAGTCAGTTCTTTGCATCACATGGCCAAAGTATTGTAGCTTCAGCTTCAGCATCAGTCCTTCCAACGAATATTCAGGACTGATTTTCTTTAGGATTGACTGGTTTGATCTCCTTGCTGTCCAAGGGACTCTCAAGAGTCTTCTCCAACTACTCTCTGTCAAGCTGAAGAAAATTCCTTCTGTTCTTTTCTATCAGAGAATTATTTTTAATCATAAATGGATGTTAAAATCTTTCACCCACCTTTTCCAAATCTGCAGAGATGTTATCGTATGTGGTTTTTCTCTTTTATTTCACTGTTAATAGTAATTTCCATTGATTGATTTCATAGAGTTCAGCATTCTTTGCATTTCTCAGCCATGCTGATAAATCCTGTTGATCGTGACATGTTCATTTTTAGAGCTTAATTTTTGGGTTATATTTACCTGGTATATTTTTTCCATTACTTATTCTTATAATTTATGTATCTTTTGTTTATACATGTCTCTAGTAAATAACATATTACTGGATTTTTTAAAGTCCAATTTGGAAAACTGTTAACCATATTTTATGAATATTGGGGGAATATCTTTTTGTTTTCAGAACTCTTGGAAAATATGTGGGCTCTACTCCCCACGGTGAAGTCTATAGTCCTGAGACATGAAGTCTTAGCAAACTAAGAAATCTTCATTCTGATCCTCAGTGAAAAGATTCCCTTGAGGCTTCAGTACACACTTCCTTCCGCTTGAGATTCAAGGGGAAGTTGTATCTCAGACCCATTCTTCTTTGTCATAGAGAAACTGCTCATGATTCAGAGAGTAGTTGGGAGGCAAAAATTTAGGATGCCATTGTTGTCAAATTTATTTTTGATTCATATTACCTCCTAAATTCAAAATAATATTTGTTTATTGTATAAACTTTGGAAAACACCAGATACACAGAGAAGAAATTGATAATACCTGCAATCCAGAGGTAATCAGTGTGCGTCACTCACTTGCGGACATAGTGTCTTTTTAACTTGAAAGTGTCAAAGGAAATTATTTAGGCAACAACCAAGACTTGTCCTCCTTTCTGTTTGAGTTTTGAAGGGTTGTCTTAAAAAAAAAATCTTTAATATAAATAAATAAATAAATAAATGGTGTCTACAGGGGCCGGATGTCTCCCCTCAGTTCCTCCAAGAGCTTGTTCTACCAGGCCTAGGTCCATGCCCATGTGTACCTGAATGACACCCAGTGACCAAAACACAGGAAGGAGCCAGGATCCTGCAGTCTGCCCACCCCATGCTATACACCTTCTGTCCTCTGCACCCACACATCCCCTGCCACAGCCCTCCCTGGGCCCCAGTGATGCTCTCTCCCCTGGTGGCTCAGATAGTAAGGAATCTGCCTGCAATAAAGGAGACCAGTTTCGATCCCTGGGTCAGGAAGATCCCCTGGAGAAGGTAATCGCAACCTACTCCAACCTACTCCAGTGTTCTTGCCTGGAGAATTCCATGGACAGAGGAGCTGGCGGGCTATAGTTCATGAAATTGCAAAGAGTCGGACATGACTGCATAACTAACACTTTCACATTCACCAGGAATCGCAGCCAATTTTATGTAGCTCTAAGCAATAGATGGGCTTCCCTGCCAGCTCAGAAGTAAAGAATCAGCCTGCCAATGCAGGAAACATGGGTTTGATTTTGGGTTGGGAAGATCCCCTGGAGGAGGAAATGGCAACCCACTCCAGTGTTCTTGCCTAGAAAATCCCATGGACAGAGGAGCCTGGAGGGCTACAGTCCATGGGGTCACAAGAGTCGGACACGACTTAGTGATTAAACAGCAACAACAACAAAGTAATGAACGTCCCATCAGCATTACTGCACGGCCATAGTGATTCTTCACATTGTAAGACGTATCCCAGGTGTAGAGATGCTAAAATGTGAAAGAGAGTCTGTTAGAGTTGATGAAAAACAGTTATTTAAATTGAAAAGCAGCAAGTAGACTAGAAAGCTACTTAAGTCTTTCCATCTTTATCTTTATATCAATTTATCCTTCAGTTTGGTACATAAATAGAAAAATGCCTCAATAATATCGTATTGGTAAAATTTGAGTGGTTTTAACTTTCTTTACATTTTTAGCACACCGTAATTTTTAAATAATCAGTATATATTATATAAAACTAATAAAGTTATTGTTCTTAAAAGCACAGCAATCAGAAAGCAAGCAAAAGCTCTAATAGCAATAAGATGAGAGGGAGGCTACTGAAATTTGAGTAAATTATTTTGGACTTTATACTACTCTTATGTTTATAAAGTAGACACTTTGGAAATGTACTTTACACTTTTGATTCATAGGAAACTATTCCTATACCTATAAAAATAGAAAAGAAAAAAAAAAAAAAACAAAGTAGAGTCCACGTCATTAGATGGTCATTTAACGTTTAGAAAGATGCAAACACAAAGAATTTGTTTGAAGAATTAGGAAATGTGGAGAAGGAAGAGGAGACTAAGGTATGAAAACCACAAAATATTAATGAAACTACTCTGAAATACTGAAACACATAAAACAGGAAGTTGAAAGATACAGGTCAGAGGGCAAATGTGGGAAGTTGGGACAAGATGCTCCTCAGTTTACTAAACAAACAGTTGATTCTTGAAGTAAAAAAAAAAAAAATCAGGGAATAAAAAAAACACATTCTAATTAGTATTTTCAGAGAGACACATAGTTATTGGTGGATTTTCCTCTACTTATTTATTATCTCTTAGTCTTCTAATCTTGAGAAGAAAAATATTGTTAACAACAAAAATAAATTTTCTTCTCTCTCTCATAAATTCTCTTACGCTGCCACCCTCCCCCACTCCCAACCACATTTCCCCTCACCCCTACGCAAACTCGACCAGCCCATCTTCTTCTTCTTCCACAGGGCTTCTTTTCCTGCTAAGACTGATTTTTTTCTCCGTTATATAACGTTATAAGGAACATTTCTCATGAAGAGCTCTAAAATATGAGTTCTTTGGGTGTCTATTTAGATTTGGTTTGGCAAAAGCAGTTTCTTTCGATTTTCTCTCCCATAGATCTAAGGAAGGTAGCTTTATGTCTCCACTGAGGGACTATGTACAAATATTTATATAACATAACATTAAATTTTGAAACATTGAGTGTATGTATATT
Source organism: Aepyceros melampus (assembly GCA_006408695.1). Lineage (NCBI taxonomy): Eukaryota > Metazoa > Chordata > Mammalia > Artiodactyla > Bovidae > Aepyceros > Aepyceros melampus. The sequence continues at coordinate 274,890 of SJXQ01003759.1, forward strand.
GCTAACGTGTGCCAACCATAGTGCTAGTCCTTCATTTACTTTGTAGGAGTGGAAAACAGACCTAGACAGATTTAAACAAACAAACTAGCCCCGTGCGGCAGAAACTCTTATGTTATGTCCATGTGCTCGTGTATATTTTCCCAGCCTCCATTGCAGTTACCTTGGACATGTTGTCTGATGAAAAGTGATTAGCTCTGGGCAATAGTTACACATCCAGAGGGCCTTCCATCCGCATGCTCTCTTCCCCTTCATCTGCAAGGAGGAGGATGAGGGGGCATCCTTACAGCTGTGAGATGGGAGCAGCCTGGACCTCTAGTCCTTGGTTGGAGGGGAGCTGCTCTACTGCGCTTCTCTGCGCTGAGAACAAGAAACAAGCCGTACCTGCACACACATCCTGAGATTTAGGGCAGTTTTATGTCGCCAAAGCTAAGTTAATGACTGTGACTAATGCACCCACCACTGCACAGCTAGTACCTACAGAGGATGAGGACTTGAAACTGCTCCAGGTTCATGGTCTATGCTGAGAGAAAGATAAACAGGGGAGGAAGAGAGGCACTGACTTGCTGTGAAAAAAAGACACCCGGCCCCATCTTACTGGAATGGCAGTAAGATGCAGCAGTTAAGACAAACCTGACGTGCCTACCACTTACTAGGGTGTTATCACAGGCAACTTACTTACTCTTTCTGAGCCTGACATCCTGCACAATAAAGATAATAAGAACAGGGAGTGGCACACAGTAGATAATTTAGCAGTCAAGTATTATTTATTATGATTATCTACCCCTACCCTTGATAGAATAAGAAGAAAATCAATGATTATAAATAGAGAAATGTCATGCTTAGTAGCCCCACATTGATGTTTGTTTTGTAGTGCATAAAAAAATGACTGAAAATTGTATGTGAAAATTAATGTTAAAAAAAAGCATAATTGAGAGAAATAGGAACATTTTGTGTCTTTTACCAGAGGCTACATAAAGCCTTGTAATATCTACACAAATTTAGATAATGTAATGAAATGAATGCATCTCACACTGGAATAATTGCAAATCATTATTTTCAAAAGCAATAGGGCAATTATCAAATGGGAAAAAAATCTTAAAATTATCCTGCTACTCTATTGTAATATCAATATGGAATTTATGAAACACAGCCTTTTTAGGCAGCAGTGGAACATTTGAAAATGTGGCTGTCACAGTGGAGGACTTTTAAAGAGAGGCTTGAAAGAATTAGAATTCCAGAGATGTGTTCAAAACGAACATTAATTACTTGATATTCAACTTGTATTACCTTATGTTCGTAATAAGAAGTGATTTGGAGTTCTGGAATACAAAGGTGCTTCATGAAATCTCATTTTATTTTCTAACTAATCACAGTGAGCCTGAAGCAATTTATTACTCTTTTTACTTATGTAACCTCTGCCTCCCTGGCCGCCACTGCAGGACTGCAAAAGGGAGGGTGAGGGAGGCTTGTGGAGGCGCTGCTGTGGGAAGCGGGGTCTCAGGCACTGTGGGTCTCAGTCAGCCTGCTTAGATGACATGGCCCCACATTCTAACCATGGCCTTTATGACCTTCCCGAGTGACTCTCTAGCCCAGTTACACCATTTAATCCCAGTGAATTTACTCTGATGTTAAGGATTTGATGACTGTGTCATCTGCATCAAAAATGGGAACCCTTGATTTCCCATGTGTACATTCTTGGAAGAACAATGAACTACAGTATCTGAAATGTCACAATCCTGGAAAATCTATAAAGTATAGTCTCCTGAGGGATGATTAAATATTTTCTCCATATTTGCAACCTGTGGTCTGTTGGGTTTGTGTTTTCCTGGGTCAGGAGTTGGCCCTCAGTAAGCAGAGCTGCTACTACCTACTTCATCGAAGTAACCCGGGCAGACAGAACTTACTATTTCCAAGAAAGTGATATCTTGAAATATGTGGTTTTGATTTTTGTTATTATTTTGAATTGTTCTCAGTGTTAGGTTCCTCATTTGTAAACTGAGTGTAAAAATGCCAGTCACAAAATTTGCACACCGCACATTGGGAGTACCAAAAAAGTTCTCTGTTTTCCAAATCTAATTTTATCTTGCTCTGGATGCTCCCATCCTGTTGCTAGCAAAAATAAACAAATAAATAAATAGACAACAAAATACTACCCCCAAATCCTAAACTTTCTCATTAATGATAAATTAATCTCTTCCAGGCTAAAATAATTTCTTTCCACTAAAAAGTCTCTTTTGGATATTGGCTCTATCCAAAAGTTGAATCTTCCAGAAGAGCTGTTCCTCTTCTTTTGAGTTTTCCCTCCCCTTTCTTCTTTACAAGGTATCACTTAGGTGACAGGGGGTGTTTGTGTGCTCTGAGAGACTGACTATAGAAACAGTCAATGGCAAGACCATGTATTAAAAATAGGACTCTGACCCAAAAGCTGCAGTGGCCTGCCCAAGAGACCAACTTTACTGCAGCAGTTTATCTGCAGTAAACTGCTCAAGAGGACAGCCTGCTGTTAAGCCAGACCTAAAGGAAGCCTAAGTGTCATTCCTAGTGACAGCCCGAGAAGCTAAACAATATTTTCTAACAATCCACTCAAATGGCCAGGACTTGATGAATAACTGACATTTCCTTAATTTTTGTCCCTGCTTCAAATTTAGGATCAACTAAAGAAAGCCAAGTATGCACCTAACCAAACACAAAGGATGCCCCACTGCAGTTAGCCTAGTTACAGCACACCCAAGCCAATAGCCCCTGTCTAATCAGGGCACATGCAAAGCCTTTCCTTTCTTCCACTATGAAGCTTTCCTACTTCTTTACCAGGTGTTGTTCAGTTCAGTTCAGTCACTCAGTTGTGTTCAACTCTTTGGACCCTATGGACTGTAGCATGCCAGGCTTCCCTGTCCATCACCAACTGCCGTCCATCGAGTCAGTGATGCCATCTCATTCTCTGTTGTCTCCTTCTCCTCCCGCCTTCAATCTTTCCCAGCATCAGGATCTTTTCTAATGAGTCAGTTCTTCATATCAAGTGGCCAAAGGATTGAATATTCAGGACTGATTTCCTTTAGGATTGACTGGTTTGATCTCCTTGGAGTCCAAGAGATTCTCAAGAGTCTTCTCCAACACCACAGTTCAAAAGCATCAATTCTTCAGTGCTCAGCTTTCTTTATGGTCCAACTCTCACATCCATACATGACTACTGGAAAAACCATAGATTTGACTAGACAGACCTTTGTTGGCAAAGTGATGTCTGCTTTTTAGTATGGTGTCTAAGGTGGTCATAGCTTTTCTTCCATGGAGCAAGCATCTTTTAATCTCATGGCTGCAGACACCATCTGCAGTGATTTTGGAGCCCCCCCCCCAAAAAAAAAAAAAACTCTCTCTCTGTTTCCATTGTTTCCACATCTATTGGCCATGAAGTGATGGGACCAGATGCCATGATCTTAGTTTTCTGAATGATGAGTTTTAAGCCAACTTTTTCACTTTCCTCTTTCACTTTCATCAAGAGGCTCTTTAGTTCTTCACTTTCTGCCATAAGGCTGGTGTCATCTGTGTATCTGAGGTTATTGATATTTCTCCTGGCAATCTTGATTCCAGCTTGTGCTTCATTCAGCCCAGCATTTCACATGATGTACTCTGCATAGAAGTTAATAAGCGGGGTGACAATATACCAGGTGTTAAATAAACAGTTAAATATACCAGGTTTCAAACATACCAGGTGTTAAATATACCTGGTGGTAAATATACCAGTTAAATATACGAGGTATTAAATTAGCAGGGTGATGATATACCAGGTGTTGAGACTCTGTCAAATTGCATGTGACAGTGGGTGGCTGACTCCCTTGCTAGAGCAAGCTCTGAACAAATAGCGATTGATTTTCCCATTGAGTTAGCCTTTGTTTATTTCCACAGCTACCACAGCATCAGTGAGGAGTGACCAATCTCATGCCATCCTTTCTGCTGGGCACCCACTTCCCTCCTAAGACATTTTGGAAGTCTCTGGACATTACTCCTTTCCTCGCTGCCTCTGCCTGTGCTGTGTACTTGGAGGTCTGTGCATTTGGCATAGTGGGACCAGCTGAGTTGGCCTCACCCTGGCTCTTTGGTGTGCAGATCTCTGGGTTTGTAGTGAACTTGAACTGAGCTGACCCTATCTAGTGCCTGCCTAAGCTGTGTGCCCCACAGTCTCTGCCGTGGACTCTCTCAGCCCTCATCTCAGTTAGCTACCGGACCACAAGCCCTAGCGTGTGTGTCTGTCACAGAAGAGCTAAGAAGGACGGAGGGACCTTCTCCTGACCTCTCTCTGCTGAAACATGCCACGCTGCTGTTTTATTCTGTCATGCTTGCACGCTGGCTTGAAGGCACCCTGCTAAGCAGTTTCTGAACAGGAAGTAAGAAAAGGTCCCCTTTACTTTTGTACTATCTGGGCTTCTTTTCTTTTCCTTTGTTTTCACTCCAAGGATCAGGTCCAGGGAGGTTGATGACCTACTTTCCAAGTCCTGGTTATACCCTGTCCTTTGTGGCTTGCAAACCTCTTCTCTTCCTTGCACAATCGGCCCGAGATGACCTTCCCCCTGTGTAACAGCCTCATTTTTCAGCCTGTGAGCCTTTCACCTCTAGGTGGTTCATTCACTTCTCTTCCTTGAGGGCAATAAGCCTTGTGATTAGCATTACAGGGGTAGACATGCAGACAAATAAACTTGTGTACAGGTAAGTGTTACTATACCAGGAAATATTATAAAGATCTTATCTCATCATTTCTCTTCTGTTTATTCCATAGTGTGGTAGTGAAGATCAACTGTGGTCAAGTATGAGGAAATACTTTGCAGCTATAAAGGGAAGGCAAACATGAGTTTGTTGTTATTATTTGAATCAGAACTTAGTCACTTGGTCTTGTCATTAAAAGAGGTTTGCCTCCTTGTTTATTGAAAAAGGATTCCTACTTATTTCTATTATTTTTAAGGAGAAAGAGTTCAGTTTAAACCTAGACTTTTTCTTTTTTCCCCTCTGTGCTGGTCAAAGGTGTGAATTTATATCAGTTTTCTTGAATTCAGTAGTTTCTCATGGTCATTTTCATTTTCACCAATAGAAACAAAAATGTGAGCTCCAAAGATTTTCACTGGATATTTTTTCCTGATAGGTTAGAGATAGAAAAAGTCCTCAGGGTACTCAGACAAAATCTCATCTGCTAGCTGGCAGTATTTCCTCACAAGGTGTGGAACTGAGGTTAAACCTTGAGGATGTTGACTGTGATTGTCCATAAATATACAGGAAAGGAAGAATATTTCATAGTCCTTAAAGAGGGTCCAAGAGAACTCTCCAAGCTGAATTCCTCCCAATAAGTGAGGACAGTCTGTGCTGATGGTGAATAAAAACTAGAACTGATATTTACATAACACTGTATCATTTACAGTTTTTTATTTGCTATGTCTTATCTGAGCAAATAAAAATCTTCTGAGAGCAATATTATTATTCTTCCCACGTTATAGATGCAACCAGACTCATCCTAATTTGTTATATTTTGCCTATTACTATAGTTCAGTGTGATCTTTTTTTAGCCAGTTCCTTTACTTTTAAATGTGTGCATCCAGGGGAATGCCAACTCTGCTCATCTTGAAATAGAGAATGTGAGAGAATATCTTGTTCCACCTTGAAACCCTTCAACCTGGGACAGCTGTGGAGATGAATAGGCTTCTATCACCTTCCATCGTCAAAGCTCACAACATTTGAAAAACTAATTATAGTCAACATATCCACCAATAAAATCCATAAATACATAATTTGGAGACAGTGTTTCTATGGCAATGTAGTGTTTACCCAAGCAGTAATTATGGCAGCACTAATGCGTTAAATGGCTGGTTAGAGAAATCACACCTGCTACTAAGTGAGTTGCAGTTACTCACTATCTTCTCTTTGCCAAATTTTATTGCTCAGATTATATGCTCTTTGCGAGTGAATTCATCATCACCACTTTTATCATTTATTATTTACTGAGTGCATGTAATGGGCAAAGGGGGTGACTTTTGTCAGGTTTTAAATGAAAGGGGAAAAAAAATTGGCTTTGGGAGTGGAAAACTTTGCCAAACACAAGGGCTGGTTTGGACAAAGGAGACTTGAGGCTGGATTGTATGGAGCAAATGAAAAAACTGAAAAGAGTGATTTTATGCGAAACATCACTGGGAAAGAAACTACTTGCGTATTTGGGAAGAGAAATAAAAAGAAGTAGGAAGTAATATAAAGGGAATAGGAAGTAGAATAAAGGAAGAAGCATGCACTAGGAAAAGGAAAAAAGGGAGACCAAACAGAATATGAGACAGAGATCACTCAACCATTCACTAATGAAACTAGAACTGAAAATCTGTTATGAATGTGGGAACTCTGAGAAGTTAATATCTTTTGATGGGGAAACTGAGGTCCAGGAAGTTTAAATGAGTTCACAGACACTAAACTGCTGATGTTAACTTTGAATCACAGCTTCAATTCTGAGATTTGTGTTCTTTCTACCAGGCTGATGTTGCTATACCTCATGGAGGCCTTGCTTTTATCATTTTTCTTACAGATTTTTACATTTCCTGAATTGAAAAAAAATTAAAAAGAAGTAGATATGTGGAGTTCTACATGCTAGAGAGGTTGAAAACATTACTAAACTTGGTTGGAATGAAATCATACCTAGAACAACTTTTTGGTAATTATTTCACACTGTATATGTATGTCAATCATTACATCGCACAATTATATTTTTCAAGTACATTTCAGTGAAGCTGGAAATAAAAAAAGAAAATAATTTTCAACACCAAGTGGTGGAAGTGTTAGAAATAGTGTTGGGTTGTGTTGAGGACAACACTGAATGACTGAACAAGACAATCCAGACACCTGATTATCATTTGGCTTTGTTTTCTTCTCCTTTGATTCATTTGTAGATATGTTGGCTTTTGAAGAAAATTCTTATTAGCTGCATATTTTGATTTAATAATTATTTTGTTTTCAATCATTTAATATGAGGATGGCTTATTAAATCACAAAGTGAATACTTAGTGTTTGTATGAGATAACTCTTGACAAAGTATTATCTGAATAGAGTCATTTTGTAATTTGATGAAATGTTCTCCTAAAGAAAGTGTTCTCAACCTTAATGCAGTGTGTCAACCTGACAAATTAACAAAACACATCAAATAATAAAACCCTGAAAGTGCCAATTTGATCTTCACAGCAAATTGTCCAAAAAGATTTGGTAATTTTTAACACAACAAGTCAGTATGTTCTGTATTCTATAAATGACCTTCAAGCCGAAATAAACTGTCCATCTGAACTTCCTTAAGTAATTTTAAGAACAGTTCAAAAAGGGCCTAATAGCAAAATGAAATGGGAAGACATTTGTCTAAACAAATCATCTACATTTCTCTTATAGTTTTATAAATAAAGAGAAAGTATTGTCTGCTCAATTTACATTATCTCTGTGTGTATCATTATTTTATTGTCTATGACAACCCTATGCTGGTCAGAAGCAAAGTTCAACTCCTTTGAATCAAAGGGTGCCTTATACATATTGGCTCCTTTGCACACGAACATTTGGGGATCCTTTATCAATTATGATTATGGATAATCATGAAAAATATGTAACATTTCCAAGCAATTCTCCACATTTTGTGTTTAGTTGCTAGTGTCTTTTTAACAGTAAGAAAAGTTAACTACATGTTGCAGAGGTATTTTTGACCCAGATGCAAAATTTTCTTCAACACTTGCATACTTATTAAGTATCTTCTATGCACTTGGTGCTGTGCATCCTGAGGTTGGAAATCAACGGGATATTATTCTTAATTGCTTAAGGAAGATTTACAGTCTCATTTAGGAGATGCATCCAAAGAAAAGGAAACAAAGAGGTAATTGTTCAATCAACATGTATTCAAATGCTAAGCTGTGTGACTCAGACAGTATGTACCCCAGAGATCAGAGGAAGGGGAGGTCAAGTTGAATTCCACTGATCTATGAAGTGAGCCTTAAAGAATTCTGAGCAGTGAACTTAGGACATACTAATGGGCTTAATGAATATTAGTTGAATGAATGGATAAAGTAGGAACAAGGAGCAATGGTGGGAAGTGCAAGAGCAGCCCCTGGAAGGTGCCTTCCTTTCAATGCTGACTGAGTGTCAGTATGTGGGTTTTCACTGCTCAGGAATCTTTATTTCCTCCAAATAATTGCTCTGTCTGCTCTTTTATTTCCAACAAATTCGCAAGCCTCCTACCTCCTGCTCAAAAGCCCTCCAATTATTCCCATATGTCTAGTGGTTCAACTTTTAGGAGTCCCCTCTATGTGCTCTCCCTTCCCTTCACAGGGACTGAACTTGTAAAACACAGTGATTATCCCAGCTCCGCAGAGAAGGAAATTGAAACTCAGATGTAAGGAAGCCAGCTCGGAAGTCTCTGCGCTGACTGTGCCCACATCTCCAAATTATTATTTTTTAGTGGAAGATCACTGGAAAAAAGTTGTTTCTGCAGTAAAATAAGTTTGAGAACCACTGCATACTCTCATCAGTATAGGTTTTATAAAGCACATTCCTGTGTTACAGTCTCTGAGACACTCTGTTATAGAGTCCTGTTAAAGTGTGTTTAATGCAGCATTTATGATTACAAATCTTTTTATCCCATCATCAATTATCATTGTTTCCCAGAACACCTGAGCATATATATTTCAACTTTCTTCACCTTTAAACATGGACTCTAGCATCTCTTCAGATCCTAGCCTTCACCCCTCCTTTCCTACCTTTTTAAAATTATAGACACTTTTTTTTTTTTTTTTTTGCTGCACTAGGTCTTCATTGCTGTGCTAAGGCTTTCTCTGCTTGCAGTGCTCAGGCTTTAGAGCTGTGGTTGCGCCACAGCCCGTGGAATCCTCCTGGACCAGGGATCAAACCCACATCCCCTGCACTGGCAGATGGACTTCCAACCACTGAACCATCAGGGAAGTCCAGACACTCCTGTCTTAAAAGTGCTCCCTCCTGTGCTAATATATTTGACTCCTTTACTAAGATATAACGGGGTGAATTGTGCCCTCTCAAAATTTATATGTTGAAGTCCTGGCCTCCAGTACCTCAGAATGTGACCTTATTTGAAAATAGGGTCGCTGCAGATGTAGGTGGTTACATTCAGATGAGTTCATTTTGGAGTCAGGGGCCCTAACCTCCAGTATGAGTGGGATCCTTTTTTAAAGGGGAAATGTGGACACAGAACTGCAAACAGGAAGAATGCCACATGGAAATGAAGGCAGAGACTGGGATGATGCTTTTGCAAGCCAGCTTTCATCAGAGCTCAGTTGGTAAAGAATCTGCCTGCAGTGCAGGAGACCCTGGTGATCCCTGGGTTGGGAAGATCCGTTGGAGAAGGGGTGGGCTACCCACTCCAGTATTCTTGGGCTTCCCTGGTGGCTCAGCTGGTAAAGAATCTGCCCGCAATGCGGGAGACCCTGGTTCGATCCCTGGGTTTGGAAGATCCCCTGGAAAAGGGAACGGCTACCCACTCCAGTATTCTGGCCTGGAGAAGTCCATGGACTATACAGTCCATGGGGTCACAAAGAGTCAGACAGGAAACTGAGCGACTTTCACTTTGTAAACCACGAAATGGCAATAATGGCAGCAAATCACTGGATGTTAGGAGAGTTTCAGAACAGATGCTCCCTCAGAGCCCCATGGGAACCAATCCTGCCTGCCCAACACCTTGATCTCAGACTTTGGCCTCCAGAACTGCAAGAAAGTCAATTTCAGTTATTTAATCTTTTACTTTTTACAGCGTCGAGGATACTCTACATGCGGTGTTTTCCATGCTCACTTCTCCAGAACGTTCCTCTCTTCCTTTCCATCCTCTACTCGTAACCTCTGAATTCCCTAGGCCTTAGCACCAATGTCCGCTCCTCACTGATGCTTCCCTTGGCTTCCCTAGAACACCACATTGCCCTCCAGCCTGTTTTCCCACAGCACTTTGTTTATTTCTCTATTGGTTTGTAACCCTCTTGGAAACGGTCTTTTTCCTCTTTGTATTCACAGCACTAAACAGAATGGCAGTCACCCTTAGTTAGGTTCCCAGTATATATGTTTGAGGGAACAGCTGAATGACGAGTGAGTCGTGGTGCTTGTTCTCCTGACTTACTGTGCCTCACAAGGCAGTGGAGTGGTGGTCACGATGGTCTGGTTTGAGATGGCACAGATAGCTTTTGATGGAGTAAGTCCAAGTGTAGCATAAAGTGGTCATTAGCATCTCTTCGCAATGCTTTGCTAGAGGCTCAGCTGAGATCAGCATGTCATGAGCACCTTATATGTGGTTCTATTGCGGGTGCCGTTAGGTCCAAGCATCCTGGCTCCCAGCATGAAGCTTCAATTTCATACTGATGCCTGGAGGGATAAAGCTGTGTATTGTGAGGCAAATCCATCATGATTTTAATTGGAACATTCAGGACCCTTAACACCTATGATGGCTCTGTGAGATGTAGGAACTTTTAACTAAAACCTTTGCTATGGATTTACCTCCTTCCCACCAAAATAGGAAAAAATATCCTGGTTTTCATAGTTACACTGAAAGGAAATTTATCAAAATTTTATTGTTACTATATCAGAAATGGATTTCTGATTAGAACATTGAAGATTTATGTATAATTGTGCCTTGTTATTTTACTCTGATGTTCATACCAATTTTGTTTTTGAGAAGTATATTTTGCCAAATTTGTAAATTTACAAAACAAAGCACCCATTTTGTTTCAGGATACTACATTTTACTCCTAGGATAACTGCCTGTCATCATTTTCTGAGGATGGTCCAGTTAGCGTGAAAGCACCCTGAAATCCCTGCGTTCCTTAGCTGTGGGTAGTCTTGCACAGTTGGTTGCTCTGTCTGCACTCCAAATTCTGAATTTTTGGGTAGCTTAGCTACAGCTTCAATTCAAAAGTATGTGTGAGAACTTCTACTGCACTATACACTGTGAGAGACAGAGAAATGAAACGCAGACATTACCTGTAAGCTTCACATCTAGTGAGAGTAATGTTGGCCACATACACTGAAAGTCGTAAGAGAAACGACACACAGTGGGACCAAGAAAGAAATAGCTTTCTGATAGGTTGTGACTATATTTTTTAATTGACAGTGTGTTATCCCCATTGCATATAAGGTAAATGAGGCTCAGAGTGGATTTGAGTTTGAATGTGCAGAATCAGAGCCAGCATGATTGCCGCATACTAAGGCCTTGTTATTTCCACCTCTGATTCCTAAGGAGCACGTGTGACCTCAAACAAATGCTTCTGATAGTAAGATTTCCTAAATAAACAAATTATAAATAAGGCATTTATAAAAATCACAACATTTAGAGGGTAAAGTTTACATATAGATGTATGTATATATATAAAATTTGCAAATGCATATATAACAAGATGTATTGTGTGTCTATGTAAATTTTCAGCTTGTTAGGGTCTCTGGACTTGGCTTTATAACCTTGAACAGGATAATTTATTCTCCCCATGTGATTTTCCTCATCTGTAAAATGGGGATAAAAATACCTGACTTGTTTGGTCATTGTGATATAACTGAATTGATCTTTGTAATGTTGCTGGCACAATGCCTGGAACATCGAATATATTCAATAAATACTAGTTATCTTCCCTTCACTTCAGGCTATCAGAGCATAAAAGAAAATGGCAAAATGTATTTGAGTGTGGGCTATGAGCTGTAAGGACTTCCTTGGTAGCTCAGCTGGTACAGAATCCACCTGCAAAGCAGGAGACCTGGGTTTTATTCCTGGGTCAAGACGATCCCCTGGAGAAGGGATAGGCTACCCACTCCAGTATTCTTGATTTCCCTGGTGGCTTAGATGGTAAAGAATCTGCCTGCAATGCAGGAGTCCTGGATTCCATCCCTGGGTTGGAAAGATTCCCTGGAGGAGGGCATGGCAACCCACTCCAATATTCTTGCCTGGAGAATCCCATGGACAGAGGAGTCTGGCTGGCTACAGTCCATGGGGTTGCAAAGAGTTGGACACAACTGAGCGACTAAGTACACTAACAAAAGCTGTAAAGATCATTGCAAATTTAAGTTGTTCTTATTATAAAACTGGATTATTCAGAGTCAAAAATGCAAAAATTTAATTATTCTGAGAACAATAAGACACAGCTTTCAATTATCCAGGATGATGAGGTAAAGATTTGAATGGATAATCCAAAACAAAAGACTAGTAGTTAACAGAATAAGGAAATTAGACTACATTATATTCATATATTATTATCCTTTTTAACTCCAATGATCACCAATTAACATACAGTTTGTTTCCCGAGAGGAGACAACAGAGAACAGTGAGCAGACAGATGTCTCCTCAGATGAAGCTCCTCCTCTCTGCCCAGAGGTGCCTTGAGCTCACTCACATCGAGGGGTGTAGAGGGTGACCGAGTTGACTGCTCTTTGGGGGTCTTCCCATGGAGAAAGTGAAAGTGAAAGTTGCTCAGTGGTGTCCGACTCTGTGATCCCATGGAGTCCATGGAATTCTCCAGGCCAGAATACTGGAGTGGGTAGCCTTTCCCTTCTCCAGGGGTTCTTCCCAACCCAGGGATAGAACCCAGGTCTCCCGCAGGGAAGCCCAAGAATACTGGGGTGGGTAGCCTATCTCTTCTCCAGCAGATCTTCCCGACCCAGGAATCAAATCGGGATCTCTTGCATTGCAGGCGGATTCTTTACCAACTGAGCTATCAGGGAAGACCTCCCATGGAGAGTTTCCAGCTTAACTCACAGTCAGCTGTGTCAGCTCAACAGAATTCGATGGGGTGCTGGCTTACTTGCTCTCGGTTAGTTCCTTCTCTCCTTTGGCCCTCTTCTGCTCTGTATGTAGGAAGCAATGTTTCCAGGCTCACCAGATTACCTGGCTTCCAGGTAGCCTTGACTAGTGGGACCAGTGGGAGTCACTGGCGAAGCTGGAAGGTGGAAGGAGGGGGAAAGTGAGAGTGTTCCTGTTTCCCTCTGCCCTGGGCGGGTCTCCCGAGCTGGCAGCGGCTGCATCTTCCTCGCAGTTCCTATTCCTGCCAGGAGGACCTCTCTTAGCTCCCAAATGCCACCCTCGCCCACGGTTCTGTTTCCTGTAGGCAGCCAGCCTGCTCTTGGACCTTGAAAACACCGGCCCTGCCTATTGTCACTGCAGTCTTCAGGGGTCATAGTAATTTCTTGATGCTGCTGTTTCAAGTTGTATCACAGTCCCCGTTCTGTCTTCTCAACTTTGCATCACCTTTGTAACCAGTTTCTTGTATTCCATTCCCTTTGTTGAAGGACCCGGAGAGGATTATGTGCTCCAACTGGATCCCATGAAATGTGTCTGGCAACATTCTGGGAGAGACCCCTTATACTGGTGGGAAGTGACTGGTCGGGATCAGGATGTCATTCCCACACCAGCTCCCACCGCACCTTCTTCACTTTACCCTACAGGGCCCCGTTCTCCTCCCAGCTCTGGGAGATGTCATGGTCCTTTCTGCTGGGTGGGTATAGAACAAATATGTCCCTTTCGTTTTTAAAAATCACCAACAGCTGGCCATGCTGCACGAACAGCAGAAGACTGAGTATTAATAACAGAATTTAGGGAAGTAATCACATTAAACTCACAGCAAAATGAATGGGCTATGTATGAATGTTATGCAGAAACATCACTGCCCTGCTCTGGGGACTGGTTGGGCATATGACTGCTTAGAAATGACTGCTGGCTAACTGACATTATTTCTTTTACTTTCACAAAACCTACCCAGTATTTCCCAGGGTTTTTGCTTTAATTGCTTTAGTTTTCTGGCCTTCATAAGACAGCAGCGATGCTTACGTTTGTTCCTTAATTCGCTGTCTGTTTCTGTTTTTGTTACAGACAGACCTGAGTACACTGTTCTGGTGCTGACACCCTACCTTGTGTGTGTGTGTGTGTGTGTTCTCCACATGAAAGAAGGGCCCTCAAGCACAGAGGGGCAGCCACCATGTCAGAGTTTCTGCCGCTCTTAGAGAAAGCCACATTTAGGCTATTGATGTCACAGGCATTATCTCATTTAATCTTCACAGTAGTCTTGCAAAGCAGGTAATATTAGTATGTCTAGCTTAAACGGAATCTCTGAGAGGTTAAGTAATACCCTTACCCAAAATCATATACCCTGTTAAGTCGTAGAGGTAGGATAATACCCCAAATTTGTCTGATCCCAATAAAATATGTTCTTAATTTGTATAAGAAGCATGGCCTCAATGCAAGTGAAAATTACAAAGTTACATAAAAGACAGTTTCCAGATAAAATAAAAAGAATCTAAGAAAGAGTGGATATATGTATATATATACTGATTCACTTTGCTGTACACCTGAAACTAATACAATATTTTAAATCAACTGTATACCAATAAAATTGTTTTTTTTTAATAGCCAAAATCTGTAAACTACCCATCCCTTCCCAACCTGAAGAAGAAAACAAGTCAGCTCTTTTCCTTTTATTGTCCCTGCCAAATATCCTCTGCAAGTCTTACTCTCCCGAGTGATCCCAACAGATACAGTACCACTTAGCACCTGAAATCAGATAATTGACATCCATCTTTATGTGCAATTACTTCCTCCAATGAAGCAGAGGGTGCATGATGATATACTTCGGGTGGAAAGCAATTCTTCGTGAACTTTACCCGATTCCACACCTCTGTGGTAGATAGAACCGTGTTTCTGACTTTCTCTTTGCTTGTCCTTTTCAGAAGCAATCTCCCAGGGAGGGGCGAGCTGTCAGCAGACCCACGCTGTTCAGCTATTCTCAGAATCCATTACTGAAGTCAGACTCTTTCCTCGCTCCTATTCAGAGGCTTGCCTGCTAATTCTAAAGAGGAGAAGGTGGAGGGCTATGAATCCCTTCAATTACTTGCTTCCGGGTGACATGGTTCAGGGAATGCTAATGGTACCTTCTCTAAATGCCCTTTTCAGAAGACAGCATGAACAAAAGTCTGAATTCTCGTCCTCAGGGGCTCCAGCCATGCTTGCCAAAGTGTAGATTCAAAGGACACCCTCCCCAACACCTGCAGAGCTGTCCCCCACTATCTCGAGTTTAACTTACTGTCCATAAAGACTTTTCCCAAGCTAAAAGAGTTTTCTTTATTGATGTGTTTTTCTCTCACCTCTGTTTCTCTGTTTCTGCAACATTCTAAAATGTGCGTGTGATGAAAATCCCATTCTCTGGGGTTACAGTTATTTTTCCTTTTTAGTCCATCAATAAAATAAGATTAAAAAGCAAAATTATATTATGTAAAGTCAGTTAGTGAGGCAGTTCTCTTAGAAATACATTCTTTCCCCATTCCAACTTTAAACTGCTGAATATACTTCTGGGATTCTAGTTAAATTTTGGTATTTAATCCTAAAATCTTAAATTTACTAAAATCTTAAAATTGTAAATTTGGGATAGGAGATCATTTCTGAGAGAGATGGGCCTTTTCCCTTAAGTATCAGGATGAAACTGCAAACCATCTTCCTTGAAGAGGAGACAGGGAAGTCAGTATTAGCTTTTCCGCCTCCTTTTTATTTCTCCTCCCTTCATTTTTATATCTGTCTTATTTCCTTTTCCTTTCCATGTTTATTCCCCTTCCCTTTCTATTAATACTTGATCACATTCTGCAAGAACATTATTAATTAAAACACTTTTAAAAGGACAAATGGCATATAGCAGCAAATCTGTCGTACATGACTATTAAATTATGATTCAAGTATAATTTCAAAATAATGTATTTGTAAGACTGGACCAATCAAAAGTAGCCTCTTATTAGGACAAATTTTTAAAAATATTAAATCATAACACAAGTCAAACTTTAAAAGTTTAAGCCACCGCTTACATAACCTGTAGAAAACTTGGTAGAACAAGGATGTGCCGTTGAGTTTAAGGCAGGGAAGTGGTGGGTTTCATCAACATTTCTCTGTGTTTCAAAATCTGATGTGTCTTATGAAGAACTGAGCTTCCTTGTGATAGTATTCCCATATGTTTTCCTTGAAAAACATTCTTTTCTGTTTTATTTGGTTAACAAATAGGTACCTCCTGGTTAGTGAAAAAGAGTAAAGATTCTTGACAGCTGGCCATCCCTCAAGTAATTAGTGTCCTTACACTGCAGATGAATTGTCCTCGTGGAATCTGGAGGTCTGCCCACCGGGGACTGGCACTCATTTCTTTTACAGGGTTTGCATGCCAAATGAGTCCCAGTCCTGGTTCTATACCGCTATCTAGTCTCCTTCATGTGAGTCAGCCATCAGTGGAACCAACCTACCACCTGGGGCTGCTCCAGTAGTCATATGGCACGTTGAAGGAGCCTATGAGAACTGGAACTGATTTAGACATGGGCAGAATATTTCGGCAGCCACTTTTCCTTCTGAGTGCCCTTCTTTTCCCCATTTTACAGACCCAGGTTGTCTGTCTTTATTTTCTCCAGTTTGAACTCTTCTAGGTAATATCCTCCTCCTCTCATCAATCCAAATTCATTTGACCTAGGAACCATGTCTTAGGGACCTTATTGGGAATCTATGAAGTCAACTGAGCCTGCGAACTAACGATGATATTACCCCTTGCAAATAACACGATTTGACTTTGATTCATTTAACCAAATATTTATTGACACCTACTGTGTATCAGACAGTGTGCTAAAATTGAATATAGCAATAACTCAGAAGATATGGGCTCTGACCTCATGGATTTGAAGTCAAGGGTAAACAGGAAGCATGAAATACAGACAATACAAGATGAGCTATGATAAGGGATAGTGGCCAGAGTGTATGACTAGTGGACCCAGGCTTGTGGAGTCCAGAGGACTTCCTGGAGGCAACGTCTTCTGAGACCTGGAGTGGGCACTCAGGCAAGCATAGAAGGGGCCTCAGAGGAGAGACCAAATAAAAGGGAGCACAGTGCATGGGAGGAGCCAAGAAATCTGATGTTGCTGCAAATAGAATGGGAAGGCAGAGTGGTGAGCGCAGATGCAAAGATGTGCCTTTCTTACCATCTGCATTGACCAAGGGAACTCTTTCAGTGGTGGATGCAAGACCCAGTGACAGCCAGTGAGGGACAAATTTGGGAAGAAGTGCATCTTCTGTGGTCCCTTCATCCCCCAGTACAGAAGTGAACCTTTGTTCTAACCTAGGTAATCAGCAGGTTCTGACTTAGACTCTCTGAGGGCTGTTTAGTTATCACATTCATGCATCTCTCAACCCAGGTGTCAGTAAGTTTCAACACATACCATTCACAGATGAACAGCCAGAGAGGGCTTCGCAGATCACAGGTAAATTCGCTAGACATAGGAAACACCGCTTCTTCCTCTGGTCTTAGAGATTCAGTTTGATCTCTTCCTCCTACAACTCCTTAGAAAGAAACTGTCCCATTCATGGGCATAGCTTTCTTCCTTCTTATGTTCTGAGCTAAGCAACCCTGCCTGTGGTTCAGAGCTGTGCAGTTGATGGAAGGGAAACCAACCACAGGTTAACTCATGCAGCATGGCACAAAAAATGATCTGGTACAATCGGATTCTTGCTGTCTGTAACCTGAGCTGAGAAATGGAGAGACTGGATAATGGAATTAAAGGTGAAAATAAAGCTAGTGTTTTAGTCCAGATTGTAATAAGACCAGTTCATATTCAAGTCAAGTTCACAGCAGTTGTTCCAAGGATCAAATAAATTAACATACATGAAATACTGGGAATAGTGCCTGGCACGCAGAATATACTCAATAAGGGTTCAGTTCGGTTCAGTTCAGTTGCTCAGTCATGTCTGACTCTTTGCGACCCCATGAATTGCAACATGCCAGGCCTCCCTGTCCATCACCAACTCCTGGAGTTCACTCAAACTCATGTCCATCGAGTCTGTGATGCCATCCAGCCATCTCATCCACTGTCGTCCTCTTTTCCTCCTGCCCCCAATCCCTCCCAGCATCAGAGTCTTTTCCAATGAGTCAACTCTTTGCATGAGGTGGCCAAGTACTGGAGTTTCAGCTTTAGCATCATTCCTTGCAAAGAATATCCAGGGCTGATCTCCTTCAGAATGGACTGGTTGGATCTCCTTGCAGTCCAAGGGACTCTCAAGAGTCTTCTCCAACACCACAGTTCAAAAGCATCAATTCTTTGGCACTCAGCTTTCTTCACAGTCCAACTTTCACATCCTTACATGACCACTGGAAAGAACACAGCCTTGACTAGACAGACCTTAGTCGGCAAAGTAATGTCTCTGCTTTTGAATATGCTATCTAGGTTGGTCATAACTTTTCTTCCAAGGAGTAAGTGTCTTTTAATTTCATGGCTGCAGTCACCATCTGCAGTGATTTTGGAGCCCAAAAAAATAAAGTCTGACACTGTTTCCCCATCTATTTCCCATGAAATGACTGGACCAGATGCCATGATCTTCATTTTCTGAATGTTGAGCTTTAAGGGTTAGCAATTACTATTTTCTATCTTGATGCTGGCAACATAGTGGGAAATAGCCTTTCAGTAGACAGAGGCATGTGGAACAAGCAGATTCATGGAGAGAAACTGAAATGCCATGAGGGAGAGGCCAGACCCAGGCCTGATGCCAATTTAGTTTCAATTTCAAATCACATGCATCCCTTTTATAGATACCCTGTCCCTTAAGGTAGCTTGGGAGAGATGCTCTCCTTTACAGCTAAATAAACCCCCTGTGAGACTCCCTATTCAAGGGAATGGATTGCCAAAATGAGTTACTGTTCCTAAACTGATTTGTAGTATTCGGGTACATAATGTCATGTCAAAATAATGAGCTAAGTCCTAAAGCTCCAGAGCATTTTTTTTTTTCACCCAAGTATATGTTAATCTATCAATTAATGTAATAGCTTCAGTACCTTCCTCAGTACACAGATGAGCTGATACAATTTGGCCTGTGAATTTTCAGATTCTGTTTTGTAAAAGGTTGGAATAATGAACTAATTGAAAACTTTCCCCCAGAGGCCAATTCTGTTGCAAATCCCTTTGGCAGCCCAGCTCCTGGAAGGCAAAAGGAATATTCCATGGTATGAGACACTAACAATAGGTTAAATCATTTGAAACTTCCAATTAAAGAGGAATAAAGTAAGCAGGGAAATAATAATGATTCCAACACTGTGAAATACTTTGTTATGAATGGAAATACAAACATTATTTTCTTAAAACTGAAATGAGTATTATGTTCTCAGATGAGAGTCAGAATGAGGTGATGAAATAGGGTAAGCAACCCACTTGGAAGTAGCAGCAGAGGAGGGCCAGATAAATAGAGAAATAATTGAGACTTATGTTTCAGTCAGAATTGTCTGCCTCTGCCTCTAAAGCATGAATTATGTTCTTGAGCAATGCAATCAATCTTTTGGTGTCTGAACTCTGTCTTCCTTCTGAGGTTTATCTTCATTTGAATCACCATGCTATCATTAAAATTTCCCTTATTTCATGAGGATGTTCCTGTTTTCCTGTGGCTGGTGATTATCATCTTAAATGGACTTCTCTGTTTAAGAGTTCAGGGTGAAGAGTTCAGGGTGAGGCTGTCATCATAGTTCTTAGAAAGGGGCTTCTTCACTTGTGCCAAGACTGATTAAGCCACTACTCTTTCTCTGTGGAGGTTTTCATAAGGGACTTTTCACAAACATTCACAAAGGAAGAGAGGCTCCAGCAGTGACCTCCCAGTTATGCACTGCATGACTCAACCTGGGATAACATTTTGCCAACACTGCCTGATCTGTTTCCCCAACTTACTGATTTTCTTGTTCATTTTTGCTCCAGTGTTATAAGCGGATCCCAGACATCTCACTCCCCTCATAAATACTTGGTATGCATAAAAGGCATCAAGTGACTTTTTAAAAAACAGAAAGGAAATGTTGAAAAATATTGGCTTCCAAGTATCCAAATTTTACCCCTCCCTCAGGCCTGCTTCTGGCTTATAAATCTCCTTCTCAAAAGGGGAATTCATCATCTGACCTAAACACTTGAAAATACATTTCCTGCTATCTTGTAGCATGTGCTAAATTGACCAGATACAACATTAATTTTGTATTTTCATTTAACTTCTCAGGAGTTTCTGTTGTTTCTCAAACTGGAATGAGGAAGCAATGTGGGATAAAGGAAAACTCTCAGACTTAGATAGTCCCGGGTTCCGATTGAGATTCCTCCATTTTACCTAAGTCTTCTGCACCTTAATTTCCACAGCTGTAAAATGGAGATGAAACCAGCCCTGTTACATAAGAGATCCATATTGTTACCCACACTTTTAGTTCAGTTCAGTTGCTCAGTCGTGTCCGACTCTTTGCGACGCCATGAACTGCAGCACGCCAGGCCTCCCTGTGCATCACCAACTCCCGGAGTCCACCCAAACCCATGTCCATCGAGTCGGTGATGCCATCCAGCCATCTCATCCTCTGTCATTCCCTTTTCCTCCTGCCCCCAACCCCTCCCAGCATCAGACTCTTTTCCAGTGAGTTAACTCTTCGCATGAGGTGGCCAAAGTACTGGAGTTTCAGCTTTAACATCAGTCCTTGCAGTGAACACTCAGGACTGATTTCCTTTAGGATGGACTGGTTGGATCTCCTTACAGTTCAAGGAACTCTCAAGAGTCTTCTCCAACACCACAGTTCAAAAGCATCAATTCTTCCATTCTCAGCTTTCTTTATAGTCCAACTCTCACATCCATACATGACCACTGGAAAAACCATAGCCTTGACTAGATGGACCTTTGTTGGCAAAGTAATGTCTCTGCTTTTTAATATGCTGTCTAGTTGGTCATAACTTTCCTTCCAAGGAGTAAGCGTCTTTTAATTTCATGGCTGCAGTCACCAACTGCAGTGATTTTGGAGCCCAGAAAAATAAAGCAGCCACTGTTTCCACTGTTTCCCCATCTATTTCCCATGAAGTGATGGGACCAGATGCCATGACCTTAGTTTTCTGCATGTTGAGCTTTAAGCCAACTTTTTCACTCTCCTCTTTCACTTTCATCAAGAGGCTTTTTAGTTCCTCTTCACTTTCTGCCATAAGGGTGGTGTCATCTGCATATCTGAGGTTATTGATATTTCTCCCAGCAATCCTGGAAATTGATTCCAGCTTGTGCTTCCTCCAGGCCAGCATTTCTAGAGATGTACTCTGCATATAAGTTAAATAAGCAGGGTGACAATATACAGCCTTGACATACTCCTTTTCCTATTTGGAACCAGTCTGTTGTTCCATGTCCAGTTCTAACTGTTGCTTCCTGACCTGCATACAGGTTCCTCAAGAGGCAGTTCAGGTGGTCTGGTATTCCCATCTCTTTCAGAATTTCCCACAGTTTATTGTGATCCACACAGTCAAGCAGAAGTAGATGTTTTTTCTGAAATTCTCTTGCTTTGTCGACCCACACTTTAATATGCTCTTATTTTAACAACCTGATTTTTTTAATTGTTAATTTTTTTGGCTGTGCTGGGTCTTTGTTGCTGAACACAGGCTTCTCCAGTTGCGGCGAGCTGGGACTTCTCTTCGTTGCGGTCCTGGGCTTCTTCATTGTGGTGTCTTCTCCTGTTGTGTGACTTGGGCTCTAGAGTGTGCAGGTGTCGTAGTTGGGGCACGCTGGCTTATTTGCACCACGACATTTGGACTCTTCCCAGACCAGCAATCAAACCTGTGTCTCCTGCATTGGCGGGTGACTGTTAGCCACTGGACCGCCAAGAAAGTTCATAACCTAATGTTTAAATCTGGGATCAATTGTATTTAAAATATGCAGTACATCTAAGTTTCATGGATATATTTCAGCAAGATCAGAAGCATTGACTGTGATTTTTTAAAATTCTTTATTAAATTTGCTACGATATTGCTTCTGTGTTCTGTTTTGGTTTTTGGCTGTGAGGCGTGTAGCTCCCTGACCAGGAATCAAACCACATCCTCTGCACTGGAAGGTGAAGTCTTAACCACTAGATCACCAGAGAAGTTCCCTTGACTGTGATTTTTAATACAATAAAATAGCATAAATCACATACACACATATACACATCAAACACATACCCGATTCCTGTGAAGATTAAGTGATTAATGAGATAATAAAAGTGAAATGCTTGGTTCATAGCAGATTGCAATAAATGGAACCTAATATTATTAGCTTATGACCTTCTTCCTGGAAGAAGAGCCCATGTCTTACAAAACTTGTTTCTTTCTCTTCCCTGCCCGACCACCCCCAGGATTTAATCCTGTGAATTACACACAATTGGGATAAGCTCAATTAATATTTGGTCTTTTGATTTTTTGATATACCAGGTAGACTAGTGTTTAAAAATTAGAAAGAAAAAAAAAAAGAACTTTACATATGGAGTATTTTCTACAGTATGTGGCAAAAAGTTTTGACATGATTTAGAGTCACAGATAAAAGGATGAGACAGGATGTGTCCTGAGAGTCAGGTGTGAATCATGTTCCAGCCACAAAAACAAGGATTTTGAAACTTGCCTCAGGCCACAGAAAAAGGCCTCACAGCTGTAACTCAGCTCATGGTTATAACATTCTGATTTCTCTTTCTCTAACCTCTTGAAGCTATGAAAGAATCTACTGGGCAATTTAGCAGAAAACATAGACAACCTTACAAAATTTTTGCATTCTGTTAATCCTCCTTCAAACATGCTAGTAATTTCCCAAGTCCCGCCTCACTGGATTCATCTAGTTTCAGTATAAATGTCTTAGAAAGACTTGGGAACCAGACCAGGGATTCGCAGGATCTCTCAGCTCAGTGTGTTTCGCATGCATATGTGCTACCTAGAGATATGTGACCACAGCCCCAGAGAGCCCTGTAAGGTCACTGGAGATGACCTCTGTTTCCAACAGAAGTAAGCACCTAAGGAAAAGGTGCTCAGAGGCTCAGGCATGTCCAGCTCTTTGTGAAGGAAAATGTAAACAGGTTTAATTGCCAGCAGTAGGTCTCAGCCTCTTTGACCCTCCATGCACTTTATCCTCTCCCTGTAACCTAGAACTCTGTGCTATTTGTCCAAGAGCTGCCAAGAGGGGCCACTGGTATTTCCCTGGGGGTCATCAGTTCAGTTCAGTCACTCACTTGTGTCCGACTCTTTGCAATCCCATGGACTGCAGCACGCCAGGCTTCCCTGTCCATTACCAACTCCCAGAGCTTGCTCAAACTCATGTCCATCGTGTCGGTGATGCCATCCAACCATCTCATCCTCTGTCATCCCCTTCTCCTCCTGCCTGCAATCATTCCCAGCATCAGGGTCTTTTCCAATGGGTCAGTTCTTCACATGAGGTGGCCAAAGTACTGGAGCTTCAGCTTCGGCATCAGTCCTTCCAGTGAATATTCAGGACTGATTTTCATTAGGATGGACTGGTTGGATCTCCTTGCATTCCAAGGGACTCTCAAGGGTCTCCAGCATCACAGTTCAAGAGCATCAATTCTTTGGCATTCAGCTTTCTTTATAGCCCAACTGTCACATCCATACATAACTGCTGGAAAAAACTATAGCTTTGGCATCTCTGGCTGGTGACAAATCCCTGTTCTGTATTATTAACCAGTATTAGTTGAGATTAGCAAAACTTCTCTCCCTCCATCTGCCTTCTTGCCTGTCAATATTTATTGATTCTCCATAGTGTTCATGGCTGCATTTAACTTTGTATTTCCCCCTCTCAACCTCTCCCTGTTAACAGGGTTATCCTCCAACTCTGGTTGAACAAATGGAAAGACAAGACTCTGGATCCTCTTCCCCTCCAGTTGTTACATTGTTTATAATGTATTGAGAGCCACTGAACATTTGGCCCCCTGTAGACAAGATACTCAAAGAACAGAGAAGGGAGGAGCTTGGCAGAAAACAAGCCTCAGCTTGAAGTTCATTAAAGCTCTTAAATGGAAAGTTGAGGAAGACTCAGGGCTTCCCTGGTGGCTCAGATGGTAAAGAATCTGCCTCCAATGCAGAAGACCTGGGTTCAATTCCTGGGTCGAGAAGATCCGCTGGAGAAGGAAATGGCTACCCACTCCAGTATTCTTGCCTGGAGAATTCCATGGACAGAGGAGCCTGACAGGCTACAGCCCACGGGGTCTGAAAGATCAGACAGGACTGAATGACTAATATTTTCAATTTCTTTCAGGGATGACAGCTCCTCCATAGAGTGTTTCTTCCTAGAAGCAGGTGTACAGTGTCCAGCATTACTTTGGGGCCTCAGTAAGCATTCACCAAGAGGTAATGTGAATGAACTCTACACAGAGAGCCGTGGGAGTAGGTGGAGATGAATCAGAGGCACAGTGAATTGTGAATTGGCCCTTTCCTAATGTGACTCAGCTCACCTGCTGCCCAGATTCACTGCAGCCCTGTTGGTTTCTAAGGAGACCACTGAGCGCTAGGCAGTAGCAGACTGCGTGGACGCTGTGTTTCTGTGGTTGTGGATCCCATTATCCAGTGATCCACACATATGAACCTGTTGGCTGGGGGCTTCCCAGGAAAGCCTTCATGTCTTTGAACACCACTAGAGCAAGAATGCAGAAAAAGAAATATTTCTAAGGTTATTTGCAGACTCAAACACCTGCTTGCAGTGAAGTCCTTTGTCTGCTCATAAGAGGCACTTGATTTATGTTCTGGCCACAGAACTGTGCTGAACGCCAGACGCATTTAGAATAACTGGGTTGAGGGCACAGGGAAAGGATGCATCAATAAATAAATAGAAAAAGAAATGAAGAATATTCCAGAAGGAAATGCAGGTCTATGGCACATCATTACGTAATAATGGCTCACGTGTCTAGTGTTTACTATGTGACAGATTCTGGGAATAATAAGATCAGTAAACCTGGTCCCTCCTCTTGCAGAGCTAGTGGGTTTGGAGGTGCCAACCTTCACAGAGAGCAACTCTTGTACTCCTCACAGCAGCCAAGATAGTGGGAAGGTGGATCAGCCCAAAGTGAAACCCAACATCTATATCACATAGACAGCACCTGAGGGAGCCTTTCCTCTCCACCAGGCTGCACAGAATCTAAATTAGCCTCCTAAACCAAGTGGTAGGTCCTCATCCAACTTGATTGCTTGAAAGAGTAAATTTAAGAATAATTTTAATTTTGTCTGCCAGTAGAGGAATGCTCCACAATACTTCAGAAGTTTCTCCCCTTAAAGAGTGAGCTCTTTCCCCTTGTATCTTTTGTATGTACCAATAACTTCAAAATACTTTATCATAGGCAATAGAAAGGAAACCATTAACAGAGTCAGTGTCAAAATTATCATACATTCTAAACTAGTGGATTTTAAATTTTAATGAGTTTTTATTAAGTATTTTGTTCTCTTAATTTTTGTATGCCACTGATACTTTTCATCAAAAGGGCATGGAAACACTGTATATTTTTAAAGGGTAGGAAAATCTGAGGAACTAATTTTCCATTTAACCTTAAGTTCAGGAAACTTAAATCTTTGCAAAGGAAGTATTTAATTCTACCATCAAAATCAACCTTTCACAGATTCAGAAGTTTTAAGATGGTCTAAAGTAACCTGATCACCTTAAAATGAATTTCTGAGAAACAGTAATTTTTTTCCCCCAGGGGCCATTTTTAAAATACGACTTGATGTTACGGTTGTATGAATGAGAATCTGAGGTACTAACTTCTTATATTCATTGCCTGTCCTTTTCCTCGGAAATTACCCCTTATTGAACAAGTCTATTGTGTGTAAAGGATGTCTTGCACCTTCTCTAGGCCTGGGAGGCAGCAGAAATGGAACTTTGAATTGGATTGTAACTGTTCCCCTGCTTTCTTCCTTTATTCCTCACTCCCTTCCTTCTGTTAGGAAGCAGTTTTGAACTCCACAGTTGACCACTTATTTAGACTTCTATGTTTATTCTATGTTTCTTTGTAAGGTGTGAATAAAAACAGATTCACAAGATCCTACCAAAGAGTCAAGACAGCGAGGATCCTCCATAAATGAATAGGGGAGAACAGGAGTGGAGAGAGATGAATTCCTATTCTTCATCTTTTTACAAGTGTCACCAACCTAGGAGTTGAGAGATCATACATTTACAAAGTGGGTACTTACTCTTGGGGGTATGGCATGGCAGGATGGGGGCAACCAGGCAGAGGAGTCTCAAGAACTGCCTACAGTTGGGCAAAATCATCTACCCAATGGTTGTTTTATAATAAAGTGTTGAATAGCTCATGTAATCTGCTGAATCCTGTTCTGAAAGTGAGAAACAGAATGGTTGTGTGGGTTCAGAATGATTGTAACCTTATTGTTGTAGACCCTCCTCATAGCATGGCTGATTGGGAGCTGCTGCCGCCACTGTCCAGTCTCACAAGAGAGTATTCGATTGCATTATCAGTAGCCCAGGAAAAGATCCAATTCCATTTTGAAACAACAGTTTTACCTCTGTGATAAAGTTGAAAAATCTCTAAGTTGAACAATCATCATAAGTTGAGATTATCTGTAGTTTCCAAGAAACAGTAAATAGTTACTCCAATTAAAAATGTAGGTTGTGTTGGGAGGTTACAGCAAAGTGGTGAGAGATAAGGATGAAAATACAGAGGGCAGGTTGTGATATATCCTGAAAGAGGCTGGCAAAGGGCAATGGAGAGCCATTCATTTCTCTTTTGAGGGGGTAGGGGGAGGGTAGAGTGAGGAGAGGATAAGCAGGCAGAGTCTAGCATCAAATATCTATTTTCTTTTTTTTTTGATGTGGACTATTTTTAAAGTCTTTATGGAATTTGTTATAATATAGCTTCTGTTTTATGTTTTGGTGTTTTGGACAGGAGGCACGTGGGATCTTAGCCACATGACACCCCTTGCATTAAAATGAAGTCCTAACCACTGGCCTACCTGGAAAGAAAGAAAGAAAGTGAAGTCGCTCAGTTGTGGCTGACTCTTTGCGACCCCATGAACCGCAGCCTACCAGGTTCCTCCATCCATGGGATTTTCCAGGCAAGAATACTGGAGTGGGTTGCCACTGCCTTCTCCAAGAGATCTTCCTGACCCAGGGCCTGAACCCGGGTCTCCCGCATTATAAGCAGACGCTTTACTGTCTGAGCCACCAGGGAAGCTGGAAAGTCCCACAAATATCTACTTTCAGTAACCTTTTACAGGCATGTGGAAGATGATGTGAGGGAGAACTCTTGATCCTTGAACTCTAGCTCCCTGTTGTAGGTGGTCCCAAGAAGCAGCTTCAGAGATGGAGACCTGCAGGCAGAAGTTTGAGGGGCTTGCCCTCAGGATCCACTCCTCCGAGGGAATGGATTAGGCAAAGGGAGAAGGGCTGCTGCCTTCAGGACAAAGGTCTCAGTTTATTCCAGAGGGAGCCCCAGAGCTGGTGTGGCTATTCAGAGTTGAATCAGATTTGGCCAGTGGGGTCAGGCTTTATCCCTGTATCAGTAAGTCATTGGGCAGAGAAGGGAGTGTGACCTTGTTCAGCTGAAGCCAAACAGCTGGGGAAGTGAGTGTTCCAGTTCAACCCCATCCCCAGTCTGACCAATCTGGCAAATTACCTCATTAATCATGCCAAAGCCTGGGGATTTCCTTGACTTCTCTCTTTTGTTTTTACATCACATCCACTCCATTAGTAAATCCTTTTCTTGTCAGCTCTTCCTTTATGGTGGTTACAGTCAGAGTACATTTGTCATAGTCCTCACCCCCTCATCATCTACTTGGGTCCTTATAATAGACTCCCAAATGGTCTCCCTGCTTCCATTCTTCCTTGTTTATAATCTCTTCTCTCTGTGTCATTATATCAATGCCTGGAACCTAGTAATTACTCAATATATGTTAAATGAATGCATAAATGACCTCAGAAGGTAGTGATCTCTTTAGCTATGAAGGAACAACTATTATGGTAAAATGGAGAATTTGCTAGTCCATGGGTAATGTAAGGAGGAAAATGAGAAGAAATTAAATTTTTTATATTAAAGAATTTTTAAAAGGGTAAACTCCTATAAATATCAACATATGTCAAACATATTTCAAAGAGTTTAGTTAATTTAATAACTAAGAACCAGTAAGAAGTCATAACCAGTTCAAAGATGAATTCAAAGTAACACAGATATAATAGTAATAAACAATGCTGAAATGAATTTACAAACAGTTATGAAATGGTCTTATTGGAAAGGAGGCAGGAGGAAATCAATTGTATTTCCATCTTTTTTAAAACTTTTATCTCTGCAGACAAGAAGCATTTCATTTCTACCAGTTGTGTGTAACTCAGAGAGAAATATAATAGTTCAAAGACAGTAAAAGTTGTGGAGACCCTATAAAGTCAGCTAATCTGGAAGGGTGTTTAGGAAACAGTTCTGCATTGAAGATACCCAATAATGTTTCTGGGTCATTTCAAAGTCTTTCTCATTTTTTTTTTTTCCCATGGGTAAGAAGAAA
This sequence comes from Aepyceros melampus, assembly GCA_006408695.1. Classification (NCBI taxonomy): domain Eukaryota; kingdom Metazoa; phylum Chordata; class Mammalia; order Artiodactyla; family Bovidae; genus Aepyceros; species Aepyceros melampus. Next base: position 303,174 of record SJXQ01003759.1, read on the forward strand.
GAAAGAGGGAGGAGATTAAAAAAAAAAAGAAATGTCTTAGGCAGTTTTGCTTATGCCTGTTCTCCTGGAGAAATTATTTTTTTCCAGGTATTTTTTTATTTCTTCAAATTTGTTATTTGCCAGGAGTGACTGAAATAAAAATTAATTGGGTCCCATTGTCATCATGGAAATGGCTTTAAGAGAAAACTGGTCATGTGAATATTATTGCTTCCCATTTTCAACCAGTAAATAGTTGCCATTGATAAATAGCTAACAGTCTGCCAGGAATGCTCAAGATATGTTATATAATACAACATGCCTAGTCACAGGAGAAAAACTAGGAGATAACTTAGGTGAACTTCTTGATTTCATCACACAGGACAAGCACAAAAGCCCCGCCCATTCCTCTGAGAACATTGGACCACGCGCCTTTGGAAAAGGCTCTGGCTCCTCCGTCGCGAGCAATCTTCCTCCAGCAGTCAAGTGTGCCTGTGTACATGGTATCAGTTCCTTGGCGCCCTGGCGGCATCGTCGTGCGGCGATGCACAGTGCAACCGCCGTGACCGACTGTGCGATCGTCCAGCTAACGAAGATACGAGTGTTCTTGGGATCTGGAAGCATCCCTTGGCAGTGTCATAGATACCGAAGTAGGCAGCTCGGTAGATGATAATACCCTGCACAGACACGTTAAAGCCTTGGTACAGGCCTCTAATCCCGTCAGATTTGTAGATCATAACTAGGCAGTCACCAAGGCCTCTGAATTCCCTTTCAGCTCCAGCTGTGCCCACGTCGGCTGCTAGGCGGGTACGGGCAAAGTCGAGAGGGTACCGGAAACAGGAACGTGGCCCCCGCGGCACCACCTGATGCCAGATTCCCTGCAAAGTAGCTCCAAAAATGAGTCCTCTTGTCCACACCACCTAGGAAGATCTGCTTGTATTTATCTTTGAAGGCAAAGTGAGAGCCTGGGTGGGGAAGTATCTGATCACAGTGGCCAGGTTACCACACCAGAAGGACAGGACTCCCTGCTCCTTGGGGACACGAACCACGCAGTCTGTGATGCCCTTGTACTGCTTATCTGCAGTGATTTGCTTGCTGGCATGCCGCACCTGCAGGAGCAGCTTCACCTGCTCGATGGGCACAGCCGCGGTCTTGGAGATGGCCGCCGCCACTCCACCTGCCAGGAAGCCCTTGGCGAAGGACACGGCGGCATCTGTCATCTTGGAAGGAAAGAGTAAGCGGACAACTGAAAGATCGGCGAAGACCTGGCTTGGACTCCGGGGCTCTGGGCTGGAGAAATTATTAATAGCAAGATTTTTATTCTCAAAAATGCCCTGGTTTGGAAGATATGTAATTACCCTATTTGAAAAACTCTTTAATTTTATTATTATTCCCTTAAGCCCACTTGGTGGAATTCCTTGGTGGTCCAACGGTTAAGTTGCTTTGTTCTCACCGCCAAGGGCCCTGGTTTGATTCCTCATGGGGGAACTAAGATCCTGCAAGCCCAGGGGGGAAAAAAAAATCTCTTAAAAAAATACCAGCAGATTCCAATCAACAGGCACTTGACTTATTCACCTGAATAGAAGACAGGTAAGGCTTCCCTGGTGGCTCAGACAGTAAGGCGTCTGCCTGCAATGTGGGAGACCCGGCTCAGGAAGATCCTCTGGAGAAGGAAATGGCACCCCACTCCAGTACTCTTGCCTCAAAAAGCCCATGAATGGAGGAGCCTGGTGGGCTACAGAATATGGGGTCACAAAGAGTCGGACATGACTGAGCGACTTCACTTTCTTTCTTTAAGCCTACTTAAACAACAAAAGAATGTTGTTGAGATAGAGCTACACTGTGAAGGATTAACAAGTCAGTTAGTATTTTATTCTAAGTGTTTGGAGTTATGGCAACAAGCCAATGATGTGAATTTTGAAATGGGTAGAGTTTAGAGCAGCCATAGTGCTGTCAGGCTGTGTCTTGATCGGGAACCTCGACCCATTCATCCGGATAGATTCAGTCAGGCTCTGATTCCATTAGGCCTAGGCCCTTCTCATTCTGGGTGGTAGTCAAAAGCTTGGACAGCTTCACTTTATAAAACAGTGAGGATTTTGTGCTTTTTCATTTAACACGTCAAAGTAAAAACCCATAATACTGTTGCTCATTTCAGTCTCTCAGTTGTGTCCGACTCTTTGCATCCCCATGAATCACAGCACGCCAGGCCTCCCTGTCCATCACCAACTCCCAAAGTCCACCCAAACTCATGTCCATTGAGTCCGTGATGCCATCCAGCCATCTCATCGTCTGTTGTCCCCTTCTCCTTCTGCCCCCAATCCCTCCCAGCATCAGACTCTTTTCCAGTGAGTCAACTCTTCGCATGAAGTGGCCAAAGTACTGGAGTTTCAGCTTTAGCATCAGTCCTTCCAAAGAACACCCAGGACTGGTCTTCGGAATGGACTGGTTGGATCTCCTTGCAGTCCAAGGGACTCTCAAGAGTCTTCTCCAACACCACAGTTCAAAAGCATTAATTCTTCGGCACTCAGCTTTCTTCACAGTCCAACTCTCACATCCATACATGACCACAGGAAAAACCATAGCCTTGACTAGATGGACCTTAGAGAAACTAATACAAGGTATTAGTATCCTATGGCTATCCTATTCTGAATTCATTATTTCTCAAGCTAGGCAAACTGAATGCATGTCTGATGGACTAATTTGCTTTAGATTTTGTTTGTTTGTTTTTAAAATATTATGAAATTTTTTCTTGTTTCCACAGACTGACAATTCTAAGAATCTTTTCTTTCCTCTCTTCCCTGTGGTTTACCCTTTGGAGGGGTTTTCGAGTTCTGTCACCTCTGCCTTCTCCTTTGTGGCTTCATGCTGGCAAGCAAGCAGCTTAATCACGCTCCCAAATTTTTAAAAAAGCTCATGAAATAGAATGTGCTTTCCTCGAAGTGTTAGAGGATTTGCTTATTTTTTTTTTCTTTTTCAAACTAGGGAGTCACATTGTGAACCATAAAAGGAACTCATTCCCAAAGGGATTAAGGCTAAACTTAGAACCAACTGTTTATGAACTGTCTGTAAATGGAATCACGTTTGAATCCATTCTATGAACAATAGTAAGAATAAATGTAAACGTAGCTACTAAAATGTTTGCCATTTGCAGGCTCTAATCAGAGTGTCCTTTATACTGAGGGGCAAATGAGGACTCCGCAGGAGGTTTCGGCTCACCATTGGGAAGCCCTCCTTGAAATGTAAGGTCAGAGGGAAAGTCCTAATGTGGGACTGGACAAGAGTGCTCGCCTCAAGTATCAGGGAATTTTAACTGAGCCTCTGACTTGTATGTGGCGAGAATCCCCCTTAGAAATATTTTTGAATCATTGACATTTACAGAGCAAGTCATTTTCCAGAGAGGGCAGGCCTCTGAAGTGTGTTCTCAAAGAGAAAGGAAAACAATTCGTGCAGCACCAACCCAGCTGTACTCAACTCACCTTCTCAAATGGGAAGGTTCATGCCCCAGCCACTTCGCAAAAGATTTCTCTGAATAATAATAATTATAACTAACATTTCCCTTGCCCTTTAGGGTTTGCAAAGTGCTTCCCACCCAAGATGTCATTTCAGAAGCTCTCAGCTTGGATCTTAACAATATCACCTTGGAGGGCATGGAAAGATGGGTCAGCAGCCTGTGTCACAAGACTACCATTTCCAGCTACCCTATTCCTAACCTTTGTGCTAGCGCGTCCCCAGGGATAAGATGCTCCTGGAAAGGGTTATAAACTGTGGTTGTTATTACTCTTCAGAGTTCTTCCCTTTCAGGTGATTGTCATACATAAGTACTCATTGAATTATTATGTTAGAGCCAGTTTCAAAGAGTAAGTGCTAATTAAACTTGAAGCTGTTTTTTAAAATATCACAAAATAGCCAAGGATCTATCTTAATTTGATTTCACATTCAGATCAGTGCTATGATGGGTCAGACTTTCAAGCAAACAATCAGACTTCGTGTGTCTCTAAATTCTGAAAATAGTTACTTCATTTAAACATTCAGTGAATATTAAGTACCTATCCCACCATTGCCTCCCATTTTCAGAATATACAAAGATGAATAGAGACTCTGCCCTCTGTCAACTTACAGTCTACTCGAGAAGAGAAGATAGGCACACAACTCAGGCAAAATGTCAAAAGTCTAAAAAGATGAATTAGAATCTACTTCTGAATGAGTATAATTAGAGGAATCCTCAAAAGTTGGGGTTGAATTGGGCCTTGATGAATGGTAGGCTTTCTAAAGATGGATGAGAAAAGATACACCAAGGGGAGGAAACAGCAAGATGGGACAACATAGGATATGAATCAATTATGGTGGGAGCACAAATGATGATAAAGAAGCCCCTGAATGGACAACATTCTTGTGTAGCTCTGTCAAATATTTTCTGTGCACAGCCAGGAAGAACAATAGTTGCAGATAAAATGAAAACTTAAACCTATACCACATTTGATATGGAGTCATAGTCACATATATATTAATATATAAATATTTATTAATGGCTCTAATAACCTATAATTATATATGCACACAACTAACACACATACTTATTTTCATAGCTTTAATTTTCCTCTTTTTTCTTTAGAGAAAGGAAAAATCATTTTCTTATTATAAGAGTAATGCCTTTTCTTATATTATTAAGCAAAAAAGAATAAAACAAACAACCAGATCTTATCACCCAAAATAACCTCTGTCCACATTGTATGTATATTCTTATTACCTACCTTATATACCTATTTCACATATACAATACATATGAAACACTTTTCCTGTCCTTAAACTTTTTCTACAAGTATTTCTTTTGCTACACGATATTCTATTATGATTTTGTAACTTATTTATAATTGTTAGATATCTGGGTGGTTTATGGTTTTTCTCTTAAAATATAGAGAGTATTGCAGTGAACAGCTTTAGATGAAACCTTTGCGACAAACATGAGTATTTCCTTAGGATAAATACCTAAATGCCTAGAAGTGAGATCTCTGTTTCTGGAGCACGCGCGCGTGTGTGTGTGTGTGCACACATGCATTTGTAGTCAAATTCTATTCCAGAAAATTTGTACCTTTCTTTCTTGACTCCCACCTGCAGTAAAGCTATATTACTTCTGAAAGAAAATGACACAATCCCTTAGGAAGATGGGATAGTCTGGAGCACAGTGTGATGTTGACATTTGGGCAGAGACATTAAATCACTAAGACCTAGGTGTAGGAACTCCTCCAGCAAATTGATCTCTCACCCAGAGAACCCCTCCTTTATCCATGAATAAGCATCAGTTGCTATTCTCTGCATCATGGATTCCTCTTCATTACCACCTCAGCCTTGAAAACACTTCTATCCACTTCTGATATAAGCCATCTGAAAAACTAAGCTTTGCTGCTATTTTTCATTATGCTCAGCCTGATCACAGAGGCATACTGTGGCAATCATGAGTTCTAACCAGGCGGTAAGTACGGGAGATTTCATTACAAGTGCACATTTGCATTGCATACCCCCTAATCTCTGTTACTACTCCCCCAAGTAGCACATGCCCTCAGTTTGGACTGTTTGTCAGAGGAATGATGCTAAGAGAGTCAGAGAAGCTGCTGTTGCCAGGAGCCTGTTCCCTGGCACCTGAGGCAAAGGCCATTTGAAAATCCCATGTGCATTTACACTTGTGCCATTGGCACAGGCAGACTTACTCAAAAGAGCCGTGTTAATGCAGGTTATGGTCCCATCCAGCTCACTGACTTTATATTTCCATTGCCTCTGGATGTTTAATGAAGCTTCTCTTCTACCCTTCTCTCCTGGTTGTATTAAGGCTGAGGGTACAGTGGGAAAATGCCCTGAGACTTAAGTCATCTGAAAGATCCGCTTGCTACACTCTGATTCTTTTCAAAGCATCTATTAGCCTGGAGTCATGATTATTGAGCAAGGATCATAAATTAAATTAAATTAATTGAATCACATGTAGGAAACGTCTGACCTGTCTGAAATATAGCCAAATGGAAATTCCTGAATGAGAGCGATAAGGAAATCAATTCTATGGCTGCTAGTTCATTAAACCCAACTTCAAGGTATTTCCCTGATATCCAGCTGCCTGGTATAGGATTAATATTTACAGGGAATCCCTAAGCAAGATGGGCTGTCAATGGGTAACGTGCCAAGTACTGTGAATGTTCTTCAAAACTGTGTTAGTCTAATAATGCTTTGAGTGGGATGCTTCTTTGTGGCAGGTGTGTGCTGATGGAGAAAAGTAGAGCCATTAGTTATAGGAGGTTACCTACACTGGATAAAAATGCATAAAACAGTCCCACAACACTTATGGGCTGGAGTGTTGTACAAAATATTTCACATCTAAAATAGCAAAGCCACCAGCTAATCAAAATGGACACTGGCACAGTCAGATCGTGCAACTATAAATAACTGATACTTGTGCTGACACGCACTGCCCAGGTCTTAGCCCTCATGACATGGAAGCTGTAATAGCAATATAGTAGCAGTTGCAGTAGTAATAATAACTATCATTGAGGGCTTACTAGGCACTGCTTGTGAGTAAGTAGGCAGATATACCAAAGGTATATCTGGTATACAGATATACCAACACTGTTAACGAGTACCTACCATGTGCTATCACTGGGGATGCACTGACATCGCTTATACTGATTTGACTTAATCTTTCCAACAACTCTATAAAGTAGGCATTATCAACCATATTTCAAAGACCAGGTAACTGAAGCTCTGGGATATTAAGTAATTATTCCAAGTCCACTCAGCGGGCCATTACCAGAGCAGGAATCCAAAGCACTCTCTCCAGCAGCCCATGTTCTCTCAGCTATATATGTTGCTGCATCTCCTTGGAAAACAGCACTGGTCTTTATTCTGCCATCAGCTGACCACTTAGTCTCTCTACTGTCAATATCGTTATCATAAAATTAGGATAATATATCTTCCTTAACTATTGCACAGATTTTTTTTTGAAGAAGAAATGGGATTGTGTAAATGAAAGCATGGGGTAGTGAGGTTCTCATTAATAGGAACCTCTTCTTGTCTTCATGTCCTCTTGTCTTCATGTTGAATACTGCCTCTGCACATAGTAACTTCTTAATATATTTTAAATCCATGCTTACGAGTCTTAAGTCCATGTGATTTATTATTAAAACCTGGTACCTTTTGTACCTTAGTTGGTGAAATAGGATTTATATATTGTTGGGCTTCCCTGGTGGCTCAGATGGTAAAGCGTCTGTCTGCAATGCGGGAGACCTGGGTTCGATTTCTGGGTCGGGAAGATCCCCTGGAGAAGGAAATGGCAATCCACTCCAGAACTCTTGCCTGGAAAAATCCCATGGACGGAGGAGCCTGATAGGCTACAGTCCATGGGGTCGCAAAGAGTCGGACACGACTGAGCGACTTCACTTCACTTCACTCTTCACTTCAGGATAATATTCCAAAGTAACATATGCTCAGTTTCAAATAAGTTGATGTAGGTGTCAAGTGGGGCAATGATTTTTTGGCGTGGGTGATTTGAGCATTGAAGAAAGCAGAGTTTAGGCAGGGCTTGTCTTGCTCCTTGGGGCAGGTGCGTAGATAGACCAAAGCTGTGGATATGTGTGGGGAAAATAGGTCACAGCATTTCAGAAACAAAGAAAGGGATGGTTGAAGACACGGGAGTCAGAATGTTAAATGTGTTCGGAGATTAATAAATAGATCTCTTTGAGTATATCAGAGTAGGTATTTTTCAACAGCACAAAACACCAGGAGGGGCAAACATCAAAGAGTCATGGAAACAGTATCACTCAAAGCAAATATGTTCATATTACCAAAGTTGGTGCTTCCATAATATCATAAAGGTATCAAATAATGCCTCTTATCCTTGTCTTAAACGATGTTCTTTAATGTGAATATACTTAGCACTATTGAATTGTATTTTTAATCGTTATGATGGTCAAAACAAAAGACAGAAGCCCTACAATACTCTTCAGAGATGTGTCCAGGGTACCCGAACTCTATAATGATATCAATTACAACTCTTATCACCCTGCATTTTAATTGCTTGTTTTCTTTCCCCTCTCCTGCATTAGCCTGTAATTTCTTTCTTATTGGTCTTTCTATCTCTAGGATTTAGTGCCTGGCGAATAGTATATATTCAATAGTAAGTGAATTAAGGGCTTCAAGTAAGAAAAGATTTGATTGAAGTAAATTGCGTTTATCTCAAAACATTAAAACCTTCCTAAACACTATTCAGAATGAAGCTGAGGAATAGTCACATTAATGAGGGTACACAATCCACTTGCTGGGCATGATATGGTTAAACAGCAGAGCCCCAACTACTGCAGCCCCTGGGACATTTTGATTATTCATCAGAGGAAGTACAGTAGCACAGTCAATAATTTCTGTTCAGATAAGGAGACTTTTTTCTAAGTGAATTCAATCTCAAAACTGTTCTATTCTGTCTAGGAAAAAAAAAAAAAAAAAACACAGAGATACGTACATAATTTTCACCTTCATTTCAGCTGAAAGAGCACACAGAATAAGGCAAGCAGAGAAAGAGGAACAGACAGGACTCCCTAGGTAAAAGGCAACAGCCACACTGAATGTCTTAGCATTAAATTAGTCTGTTCCGTGGCCAATGAGAAACAAAAGGAAGTACAAGCTAGAGACATAGAAACATAGAAATAGAATTGATGAAGACACTGCTCTCATAGGAGAAAGAGAATTCCCTACACTGCATGGAAAGAAGAGAATATTTCAAAGCAAACCAGCTCACGCCATGGAAGACAAGAGACTGAAAACTGAGAACCCAAAGTGATTGCCATCAGCCATGTTTGGTCAAATGATTCACCAATTTCTTAGGAGGAGTATTAGGTTAATAGTAGAGCCAAATTTGAGAATATGCATAAATGCTCCAAAACATTTGCTTCCTTTGTTTACATTCAAAGCATAAGTTCTGCAAGGTCTCACCAAATTCTCCTGTGATTTTTAGTAGATCCTCAGTTAAAATAACCCATGCAGGGAATGTTATACTGTTTTCAGGGTTATATCTGAATCTCTGCACCTTTTTCTCTGGCCCATCTTTACCTTTGCTTTGAAAGATCCTTGAAAGCACAGAGAAAGCCTCAAAGGTATACTTATTAGACACTAAGCAAACTGATCAATGATTTCAAAATACTTTGGAGAAATTTCTCTGAGGTAAAGTGTATTTGGGCTGGATTGCAGATGATCTGAAAGGGGTTCATCTCTGGGTATTTCCTGAGCCCTTTTCCTGCAGCAGGGATGGAGGCAGCAGTTGGCTTGTTTCCCCTACTGCACATCTCATAACAGAGATTTTACTCTCCTTCCATCTCTGCCTCCCAAAAGAGGCCGCAGTAATCACCCACATGGAATGACCCAGCAGGCAAGGGCACTGGGAGGTTGCACATGACATGCTTTTCCTAGAGGTAGAAACCAGTGGGCCATTCACTCATTCATTCAGATTTTAATCCATTTGACAATGACAGTCTGAATGAATTCCATCATGTTTGGTGCTGAAGAGACACTGATGAAAAGAATAGATTTGGTCTCTGCCCTTATCATACTGACAGCTCAGCAGTGAGACAGAATCACAGTTAAACATGAATAAAAGTAAATGTGGGAAGTGCTTTAGCAGGGTGAAAAGTAGGATAATATGAACCACACAGCAGGAAAGTAATGTATTGGGGATTTTGGAGTAGGAATTGGGGATTAGGGAATTTTTTGCAGGAAATGACTTTCATACCAATACCAAAGGCCGTTAAAAAGTGTTGGAGTATAACAAGGAAAGAAGAAACATGGAAGCTAGAGTGATTGTTATGAATTCCGGTAGTAAGTTTCAACTCCTACTCTCAGAAACTCACACAACCACACCCTCATAATTACTGTTAGATAAAACTTGACCCAGAGCTCTGTATACTGATATGCCCTGATTTATAACCTAATAGGTGAACTGTAGAAATACCCAAAAGGAAGTAATAGGAGTCAAAGAAAATAAAGAAACTCAACTCAGTGATTCAGCAAATACTTAGTGAAGTCTCCTATGCGCCAGGCACTCCTCTAGCCCTGAACACACAGCAAAGAACAAAGTGAAGCCCTTGCTCTCATGCACTTACGTTCTAAAGAGAGAGAGAGAAAATAAATACGTACAGATGCCAAGTGGTGACCATGGCTACAGAGAAAAATAAAATAGTGGAGCAGAGAGAAAAGGAAGAGAGTTACAGGGGCCAGGGTGACCACAGAAGGCTTCTGATAAGTTTGACACTTGATAAACTTGAAGACCTTTCTGATTGGGTGATGGTAGTCCTGCCTGAAGGAAGAGCATTGCAAGCTGAGGGAATGATGTGTGCAATGATCCTGAGGCGAAATTGTGCTTGGCCTATTTGCTAAACTGCAAGGAGGAGAGTGATGGGGGCTGAGGGATGGACACTGAGTTCAGAGCCAGAGAAGAAGCCCAGGACCACATTACACAGGTTCAGTCCACCAGAGACAGGGCAACTTTAAGGGAATGCGTAGACCCCACTTAGATTTAACTAGAAGAATCACTGTGGCTGCTGTGTGGACAATAGAGAGTTGAGAGCAAAGATGTAAATACAAAGATCCTTTAGAAGGTTGCTAAAGTCATCCACAGTCATGTTATGACAGTCTGTTAGCAGGGAATGTGCTGAAAGATGGCTGGATCCTTACAAATGTAGTGCCTTAGGATTTTTAGAAGATTGAAAATAAATTGAGAGAAAGGGAAGAGTCAAAGATGACAGCCATAGTTCTGGAAGTAGCCACTTGCCAAGATAGCGGATTACTGTCAGGCAATGTGAATACTTTTAAGCCTTTTGCTATGCATTGCCAAAGCATTCTCAAGACAGGTTGTATCTTGGTTGAGTCTAAGACCATGCTATTTGGAAACCCCTTTTAGGTTAGTGTAAATTTGCACCTTCAAGTAGTAGCTCTGATGAACTCTTTATTTGAAGTAAGATGTTGGTCCTCTTGTGTCAGGAGGTGGGGAGACACATGGTTAAGAATTATTTAGCATAAATAATAGACACTCTATTTACATTAACTGAATACTGAGAGGTGAAGAAAGGGACAGATTAAAATATATATGATATTCCTTATTGAGCTTTGCTCTTCTCTTCTACGCAAATGACCCTAGCCATTCTGTGTGTTCCATTCTCCACTTTTTCACCTTCTCGCCTATCTTCAGAGCCAGTGTTCTTGGATTTCAGGCCAAGAATCCCTCTTTCAGAAAGACCATGTCAGATAGCCAACTTCTGTTACTCTGAGGAGTTAAAAGTTTAGAAGGGGAAGAAAAGGGTCACACGAACATAAATAGCAGAGAAAACTGGGCTGAAGAGTTGGCGTACGTACAGATTCAGCTGGGGATGGTCTGATCTAAGAAGAAAAAGAAGACAGAAGCTTCCGAGCTTAATGAGCACAAACTGAAAAGTAAGCACTGGGGAAGGAATCCAGTCTGGCCCCTGGGAGTGTGATCAAGTCCTCATTTTGGTTTCAGCCTCAGTTAGACCCAAGGGTTAGTATCTCACAGGGCATCACCAGAACTTATGGCATTCCTAAGATACTAGGAACTGCCCGGCAGTTCAGCATAGATTTTCCAGACATCTAATTTGTCTCAGACTAAACCAATAAGCTGTTAAACAAGTCTAACCAATATTCAGGCTCCCGTGTTGGCTCAGATGGTAAAGAATCTGCTTGCAATGAGGGAGACGACCTGGGTTTGACCCCTGGATTGGAAAGAACCCCTGGAGAAGGGAATGGCATCCCACTCCAGTAAACTGTCTTAAAGCTCAACATTCAAATAGCTAAGATCATTGCATCCGGTCCCATCACTTCATGGCAAATAGATGGGGAAAAAATTAAAACAGTGGCAGATTTTATTTTCTTGGGCTCCAAAATCACTGCAGACAGTGACTGCAGCCATGAAATTAAAAGATACTTGCTCCTTGGCAGAAAAGCCATGACAAACTTTGCATATTAAAAAGCAGAGACATCGCTTTGCTGACGAATACCCCTGGTCCATATAGTCAAAGCTAGGGCTTCCTTGGTAGCTCAGCTGGTAAAGAACCCTCTGCAATGCAGGAGATCCCAGGTTGACTCCTGGGTCAGGAAGATCCCCTGGAGAATGAATAGGCTATCCACTCCAGGATTCTTTCCTGGAGAATACCCATGGACTGAGGAGCCTGGTGGACTGCAGTCCATGGGATCACAAAGAGTCAGACACGATTGAGTGACTAAGCACAGCACACACAGTCAAAGCTATGATTATTCCAGTAGTCATATATGAATGTAAGAGCTGGCTGAGCTCTTACAAAGAAGGCTGAGCACCAAAGAATTGATGTTTTCGAACTGTGGTGCTGGAGAAGACTCTTGAGAGTCCCTTGGACTGCAAGATCAAACCAGTCTATTGTAAGGGAAATCAACCCTGAATACCCATTGGAAGGACTGATGCTGAAGCTGAAGCTCCAATATTTTGGCCACATGATGCAAAGAGCCAGCTCATTGGAAAAGATCCTGATGCTGGGAAAGATTGAGGGCAAAAGGAGAAGAGGGTAACAGAGGATGAGATGGTTGGATAGCATCACTCAACAGGCATGAGTCTGAGCAAACTCTGGGAAATAGAAAAGGACAGGGAAGTCTGGCATGCTGCAAGAGTCCGATACAACTTAGCAACTGAACAACAACAATGGCAAAAACTATTATTCGAAAACTGCAGTTACATATAGGAGTAGCCTCTGAGATCTGAGACTTCCATAGTCACAGTGAAACTTTTCAAAGATTATAAAAATAAAAACAAAACTTCGAAGTTTCCAGTTTAATACTTAATACCATATCAGAATACTGAGTCTAAACTAACCCGTTGTTCATCATTCTCACCTTTGGTAACGATTTTACTTACTCATTCACTAGTGTTTGTCTGTCATACCCACTAGAGGGTAACCCAGAGGACGCTAGGGACGTGAATCCTATTCACTATCAACTGCCCAGTGTGTAAGACATAGTAGACACTCAAAAAATGGTTGTTGGCTGCTGAATGAATGCCCTGTTCATCCATAACAGAGGTTTGGGGCAAAACTGAGGACAATGTTTTAGCTGCATGGGAGACCACAATGATATTATTTGACATAGCATTACTCATTTAAGATTCACACTGTACTTACTTCCAAACTAGAGACTAAAATATACTATAACACCTTTATCTGCAGGATGTAAGTCAGCATCTAAAGATGAACATTTTAAGACATTATTTTATGAATATTTAACTGAGCAGTGCTCTAGTTTAGTTTTTGAAAAGGAATGCATGCAATTTGCATATGTTATTTTCTAAGTCATCTTCTAGCTCATGCCCCTCAGAAGTAAAGATGTTTACTTGAGTTGCAGTGGCTTCATCTTTTCATCATAAAATGCAAGTGACACATTCATTAGAATTTTGAAGTCTTTGGGGCAAAAATACTGGGTTCATGAATTTACATTTCACTGTATTTCATTAATATATTCATACATGTGGAATTGATAGAAGACAACACCCTATCATTTAAATCCAAGGTCTCCTAATAAGCATTGGAAAATATCAGATTAACATGTTGATTATAATGATGTTTGGCCTCCCATGTCAACATTCAACATTCATTGGTTATTCTGAGGTTAACAACCATTGGTTATTTATTCCAGAATAAACCAAACTATCAGGAAGTCTGGAATCTTTCTATGAAATCTGTTGACCTTTTCTTCAGATACCACTTAACCATCTTTAATGAATGAAAACCAATAATTGAATGAGCAAATTTATATTCAGTGTAATGCCTATCACTGGGCATTACCACGAAGAACTTCCGGTAGAAATATCTATTAAATTATGAGATTCTTGATGGACTTTTTTTAGAGATGGTACTTCATGGTTCCTGTTAGCATGGACACACTTAGCAACAACCCTAGCTCGAGGCCCTTTGTTTACAGCAACGGTCTTCTAGGAACTCTGCTGTCCAAGGTCCTGCCTCTTTACCATAGGACTGGCTCTCAGTCCCAGGCAACCTGTAACTGAAGAGCCCCTTCACCCCAGCTCTGCTCCCAAAGTGGGCTCTGGCCCTTAACTGTCTCTACATCACTTCTTTGGCACTGAGTTCCATTACCTGGAGGTTCTTAGGGTGGGAATTTGTCTGGAGGGATCTACATATTTCTCTTTCTTGTAGTTTAGTTGTCAAGTCGTGTCTGACTCTTTGCAACCCCTGTCGTAACCCACCAGGCTCCTCTGTTCATGGGATTTCCTAGGCCTGGAATGGATTGCCATTTTCTTCTCCAGGGGATCTTCTTATTATATTAATATTGTTATAATATAATAATATTATTATATATATAATATACATATATAATGAACTACTTTGCACATACCTATTTTTTGAAGTTTTAATTTTTTTCAAGATTTCTTAAAAGGATGATTGTTGGCTACAAAGTTAGGAACTTTCCTGAGCTACTTGATAGATTATGAGCTAATTACCTTTCTGAAATGTGAACTCTCACTTTCACCACACCTTTGAATATTGATGGTTACCTTGTAGAAAATTTTGTCAGTTTAATAAATGAAAAATGCTGTTTTATTTTGATGCAAATTGAGAAAAAAATGTACATTTCACAGATGTTAAGTTACACACATTTAAAGAGGTTTGGACTCTTTAATAACCTATATATTATAACCCGGAGGTCACGTCTGAGCTGCTGACCTTTCCGTGGTCTTCATGTCCCATTAAGTGCTCTGAAACTTAAAGCCTCAGGTCACTTTCAGTCTTAATTGTATTTTATTATTCTCCATTGTTGCAGAATGCTTCGGTCAATTTAGCCAGAGGGTCTCTCTTCACCTTTTCTTCACTGGTTCATTTCCAGTTATAACAATGACAGATTTCCTGAGAGGTTGTATTAACTTTATTATCATCACAGTGATTATTTTTACCCAAATGAAAGTAGGAGTACAATGTTAGGCTTAGAGGAGAAAGAGTTTCTGTTGTTCACTGAAGAGGTATATATTCTTTTTATAACTTTGAGTGAAAAGTGCTTGGACAGAAACTAAAGGTCAGAGATTCTCAGGTTTAGCAATGTTGTATTAACTTTATTACCATCACAGTGATTATTTTTACCCAAATGAAAGTAGGAGTACAATGTTAGGCTTAGAGGAGAAAGAGTTTCTGTTGTTCACTGAAGAGGTATATATTCTTTTTATAACTTTGAGTGAAAAGTGCTTGGACAGAAACTAAGGTCAGAGATTCTCAGGTTTAGCAACAATTGTTTGCATTCCATATCATGTCAAAAAATAAATAGAAGGTAATAAAACATCAAATTTCTCTGACATTTGCTGAGGAGGTGTCTGCTGCACTATTTAAAATTAAAGATCAGTCACCAAAATGCCTACTGCTTCCTCACCACTCATGTTCAGGAGGAGACGTGTCTTTAGTACCCAGATTCTCCTTTTTCCCCTTCAACAGGACCCCAACTTCTGAGAAGGATGCTTAGCCACTTCATATTCTCTCTCCTTGTATTAGAATTGACTGTTGGTCAAGTTCTGAAAAAAATGTTTTATATTAAAATGTTGCCTCCATCAGAATTATGTGTCTTCCAATAATATGAACATTTCTCAGGTGTCCACAAGTGAACACACTCTTCAGGTAAATATGTAGTCATAGCCAACTTCCCAAGTACCATCCAACATCTTATTAGCCATGGGATGAATGACAAGTCTGTACTTGTTGAAGTTTTTTTTGCAGTAGAAGCTATTATCCTCTCCATGGGAGGAACCTCTGTGACTCCACTGTGACAGTAGCTGCTATATGTTGAATGGTGAGCAGGTGCCAAGCATTGCTCATATTATATTTAAGCCTCCCAACAACCTTCATGTAACTGATGAGGAAACTGAAGCTCCATGGAACTAAATAAGTTCAGCTTTCAGGTGGTAGAGCAGAGATTTGAGCCCCCATCTGATGGTGGCTCAGATGGTAAAGCATCTGCCTGCAATGTGGGAGACCCAGGTTCAATCTCTGGGTCAGGGGGATCCCCTGGAGAAGGAAATGGAAATCTGCTGTAGCACTCTTGCCTGGAAAATTCCATGGACAGAGGAGCCTGGTAGGCTACAGTCCATGGAATCTCAAAGAGTCAGACACAACTGAGCGACTTCACTTTTTCTTCATTCTCTGACTCAAAGGGCTGTTCTTCACTAGTATACCCTTTGATGCTTTCAATTTAATGTGGTAGACAAGACATTTGACAGTCTTTCTTGTCTCACCACTCTTCTGCCTGTGCCCTTGCCAATGGTCCCTAAGTTAGGGTATATATCCTCTCTCCCTGATTCTGGACTGGTCCTGTAACTGATAAATAGAATGTGTAAAAGTGATTCTGCATAACTTCTAAGAGTGAACCTTAAGAGATCTCCAGCTTCTGCTGTGGTGTTCTGGAACCCCTGGAATCCAGTTGCTGTAATGTTAGAAGACCAGCATGGAGGAGAACCAAGATTCCCCCAGCCCTAGGAAAGGAGACCAGTAGCCAGGGCTAGTCACATCATTGGCAGGGGCCAGTGCAAGATCAAAATGTGGTCCCCAGCCAGGGTCAGAGTCAGTCTCCTTCCCTCACATCCAACACCCTTTAGAGGAAGGAAAAGTTTTCTTTAACCCTCTTAGGCCTTGGATGGGTCTGAAAATTAAGCTGATAAAGATAGATTAGCAAGAGAAAAACTTACAAATGGTATTGAATTTTTAATATTTAGTAATAGTACTTTACTATTTTTACTATTTAAATTTTAAATATTTGTGGAAGACTTCACAAGAGAATGAAGACTTGAAGTAACCAGAGCAGGAAGCTTTTACACCTTTTAGACGAAGAAATAATACATTTGTGAAGAATTGACAAAACAAAGAGGTCTGAGCTAGGGTAGTAAATGCTGAAGAAGTAACGAGAAAGATAAAAGTTAGTATAACAAGGTTTGTTTGTAGAAATTCCTTTGCACCCAGTCCCCCATCTCTGTTGATAAGAATATCTCCCTTCCTCTGGTCCAGGCAGGGTATCTTTCACCTGGGAGTTTTTAGACCTGTTTCAGAAGGTAGGTCAGAGTGACCTTTCTACTTTCACCATTAAAGAAGAATTCCTCCAGGTTAAGAAATTTAACTCTTAAGAGTCCCTTGGACACCAGGGAGATCCAACCAGTCAATCCTAAAGGAAATCAGCCTTGAATATTCTTTGGAAGGACTGATGTTGAAGCTGAAGCTCTAATCCTTTACCACCTGATGTGAAGAACTGACTCCTTGGAAAAGAGCCTGATGCTGGAAAAGATTGAAGGTGGGAGGAGAAGGGGACGACAGAGGATGAGATGGTTGGATGGCATCACTGACTCAATGGACATGAATTTGAGTAAACTCAGGGATTGGTGATGGACAGGAAGGCCTGGCATACTGCAGTCCATGGGGTCACAAAGAGTTGGACATGACAGAGTGACTGAAGTGAACTGAACTGAAGATATTTATTAGGCCAAGGTGCCATATTTGTGGGTAGCATGTCCTAAACTCTACTAGGCCCAATGGACAGTAGTTGGGTCATCCCAAAGGACTGCTATCTCCACAGTGGGGCATGTTCAAATCCCGGACTAGCAGTGGTCAAGAGTTGTCTACCAAACTCTCCATGATCCTGTCAACCCAGGTAGGACTGAAGCCTTCCTGGGGTGTCCCAAGATATTGCATGACCCAAGATGACAGCACCTTGGGCTCCCCAAGTCTGCTCCTGGACTCCTGCCAGGATCAGAGGGCAACAGCAGAACCCTGGCGCTCCTCTCACAGGTGTGACAAGGCAGAGGGTGAGGTTTTAGGGGCAGGTATGGGAAGGAGGAGACAAGGAGTGGGAACATACAGGCAGCCAAGAAACCACCTGGAGCTTCGGGGCGATAGAAATGAGACCACACATGAGCCAAGTCTCCCATCCCTGGGGGCACATGTACTCAATTTCCCTTCCCTCTTCATGTACCAGGTACAAATGGAAAGAAAAAAAATATCAATTTCAAGATGGCATAAACTCCAAATGTAGAACCCCTCTGATCATGGGACCTTCCATGATGCAGAGATCACACACGGACCCAGTCAGGCTGGCCCCACCATCAGCTGCCAACCTGTGAGCTGGGACATTTCAGTCCTCTAAGCCTTCCCAGAGACCAAGGTAGAAAGCCACCCAGTCAACCCACAGAACCATGGGAAGTAACAAACAGTTGATGCTTTAACAAACTGTTTTCGAGGCAGTTTATTATACACACTTGATAACCTAAACAGCTGTCTTCATCATCCTCGACATTTATGGAGTCACTGGGAAGTACAAGATACGATTTCCACTCTCAGAAACTTAGTATAATTAGCTAGAAAAGGACACATAAAAGAATTATTGGCTAATAATAGACAACGTATGATCAAGTAAGAAGGAGAAAATTGGACAAAGTAAAGACAGTTTGGGACTTCCCTAGTGGTGAAGAATCAGCCTGCCAATGCAGGATGAGATCACACACGGACCCAGTCAGGCTGGCCCCACCATCAGCTGCCAACCTGTGAGCTGGGACATTTCAGTCCTCTAAGCCTTCCCAGAGTCCTAGGTAGAAAGCCACCCAGTCAACCCACAGAACCATGGGAAGTAACAAACAGTTGATGCTTTAACAAACTGTTTTCGAGGCAGTTTATTATACACACTTGATAACCTAAACAGCTGCCTTCATCATCCTTGGCATTTATGGAGTCACTGGGAAGTACAAGATACGATTTCCACTCTCAAAAACTTAGTATAACTAGCTAGAAAAGGACACATAAAAGAATTATTGGCTAATAATAGACAACGTATGATCACGTAAGAAGGAGAAAATTGGACAAAGTAAAGACAGTTTGGGACTTCCCTAGTGGTGAAGAATCAGCCTGCCAATGCAGGATAAGTACAAGATACGATTTCCACTCTCAAAAACTTAGTATAACTAGCTAGAAAAGGACACATAAAAGAATTATTGGCTAATAATAGACAACGTATGATCACGTAAGAAGGAGAAAATTGGACAAAGTAAAGACAGTTTGGGACTTCCCTAGTGGTGAAGAATCAGCCTGCCAATGCAGGAGACAAGGATTTGATCCCTGGGTTGGCAAGACCCCCAGGGGAGGAAATGGCTACCCACTCCAGTATTCTTGCCTGGAAAACCCCATGGACAGAGAAGCCTGGTGGGCTACAGTCCCAGAGGTTGCAAAGAGTCAGACATGACTTAGTGACTAATCAACAGCAACAACAAAGACAGTTTAAATCAGGAAGTGCCTGGAGAAAGGTAAGTTAGGATATTCAGAGAAAGGCTGCCTCCTCAAAACCCTGAGCCAGACCCTGAAGCCTGGGTAGTATCTGGCTGGTCGACTACGGGGGACCCTGCTTGACTGACTACTCCACTCACCAGAAGGCAACCTGAATACACATTTAAACACGTAAAATCCATTTCCTGGATTAGAAGCCTGACCAGTCCGGCTTCCCAGACCTCATCCTTACCTCCTCCCTTCTCTCCGTCTCTTGACCAAAGCATGATTTTTTGCCTCTGGCTTTCAGTCTGATGCACAAATCAATTTCTGTCTGCCTCTGATCTTGTTTTAGCTTGCTGCTCACAAGTCTTTCTTTTCTCCACAGCTCAGAGACTTAAAACCTCTGAGATCCTCCCCTGCTGGAGCTATCTTACCTCTAGGACCCTATCTAGTATAAATAAATAGTTCCCTCAGTGCACGAACAAATTTGAAGCTCATTAGCATATCAACTAAACTTGGAGGATTTACAAAAGCAACATTTCCCACATTTATTTGTCCATGGAAACCTCTTTTCTCAGATCGTATTTCAGTTCTTCAGATTATTCAGGAAATGCTGCTTTAGACTAAATTTCTACAAGTTGACTTGTAGCATTTGTGTTTTTTAGCAAACTCCCCAGATGATTCAGATGTGAGCCAAAATCTGAGAAACACTGCTTTAGAAATAAGTGGAATTGAAGTTACAATAGTCCTTCCGTAACTTTTGATCAGTCTCACTCGCTCTTCTTTAAGACTCAGATATAAAACCTCAAAACTCCATAACCTTTTATAACTACAACTGAATTTCTTTGATACTTGACAGTTACTGTAATTTAAATCTGAGGCATATAATCTTTGCTTAAACATTTTACATATTGGAGCTTTATTTCCTCTACCTCTGCATGGCACTGGGATTCCTGAAACATGAATTCTTTTAAGGCTATTCAACTAAGTAGTTTGACCTGTTTTTGTAATATGTTTTCTAACATTCAGCTCAAACAGCCTGATATAGTAGATTTGGGAATGAGATGGGCCTGGGTTTTAAATCTTGGTTGCAGCATCTACTGACTATATGACATTGGGCAGATAATTTAAGATTTCTAGGCCTTAGGTTACCTGGATGAAAATAAAATTAATAATATCTACTTTGAACAAACTGCAGGAAATAATGAGGGACAAGGAGGCCTGGCGTGCTGCAGTCAATGGGGTTGCAAAGAGTCAGACACAACTTAGTGACTCAACAACAACAAAGCTACTTCACAGGCTAGTTTTGCAAATTAAAAGAAATTCAATTTATAGCTAATAAAAATATCAGTGCTTCAATAAAACACTAGTTTGCTCTGTCTTCTCTCTTAAGTGCCTTGGTCCCATGAAGGGCAAAAGTGGCTAATAATATTGTTTTACCTCTCTGCTAAGGAGTCATACAAATAAATAAGATTTCATGGGTTGAAACATGCTTTGCAAAAGTTAAAGCCATTTTATAAATGGAAGTAACAGTATTTTCTGCTGATGAGATCTGAAGCTTCTTGAGGGAGAATTATTTCCACTTTAAAATATATAACAGTTTGGTTTCAACTTGAAACCCAAATAAAAGCATTTAAATGGTGTATGTGTCTGTCTATTCATTAAATATTTATTAGTGATGGTGCTAAATTAAAAGTTCTTAGCTCTAGACTAATACATTACTACACTGGTTTTGTATATCTTTTCCAATTTTTATCTTTTGTATAAATTTTAAACAAATCTATGAATACCTTTCCCCTGCACCTATGCACACAGAGGAAGTTTTTCACAGTCTCACTGCCAGTTTTAATGGAGGTTAAGGTTTACATGTATATCTTATCTCACTTCTGGGTTTGTGCAAGGTTAGAGCAGTAAATATTGAAGGGAAATGGAAAATGAAACTCTTGGTTATGGTCAGTTTGTTTAATATAAATGACCCCCATGTATTTTTATTTGAATTTAAATCATACTAGTATGGGCTTAGCATTCATAAAGTCCATTTATAATTCTCACAGATTTTGTTAAGTGAATACAGAATCCCACAAAGACAAAATAATACTGTTATTAAAATTGATAACCAAGGACTAAAAATTTCATTACCCTAATATATCACCTAATGTTAAAAAACACAATACAGGTTCTCTGAGCAAGATTGTATGGACTGAGTATATAATTTGGTCTATTAGTATGCTCCATTATTTTGGATTTGTTAAATCCTTGAATAACACTCTCTGTGTTAGCAGTTCTTGGCTCAATTATAAAAAGTAATAACAGCTGCATTATCGCCTCCTAGGGAGAAGAAGGTTTGTCACAATGAGTAATGTTCTTCCCACTGAGGTACCAAGGACTAAAAATTTCATTACCCTAATATATCACCTAATGTTAAAAAACACAATACAGGTTCTCTGAGCAAGATTGTATGGACTGAGTATATAATTTGGTCTATTAGTATGCTCCATTATTTTGGATTTGTTAAATCCTTGAATAACACTCTCTGTGTTAGCAGTTCTTGGCTCAATTATAAAAAGTAATAACAGCTGCATTATCGCCTCCTAGGGAGAAGAAGGTTTGTCACAATGAGTAATGTTCTTCCCACTGAGGTGCTATCAGGCACTGATTTGATTTTCCTTGAACAGACGATATATACTATCTTCAGCTTCTGCTGAGAAAAGGAATGTGGTCAATGACTTCATTTATTAAGTTGAATTCAGGGTCTGTGTGCCCTGCCAATCTATTAACAGTTAAACATGTGGAGACATGCCTTATTCCAAGAATAGAGGCCCTACTACTTTTCCATACTCAGTCTAATAAAATATATATATATTATTTCTGTTTACAGGTGCGAGACCAGAGACGAGTCAGTGGGAGAGGCACACAGCTACAACTCTGTCTAGATTTCTCTTCCCTGAGGTGTGGGGAATGACTGGAAGAACTCTCGATCCTGGGTGGTTACCCGAGTGGAGCTAGTGAAGTCAAACTGCTGGTGCACAAGGAACACCATTTCTTAATGGGACCCTCGTGTCTGAGTGGGCAGGTCGGGTGATGCTGCAAGGAGCTGAATCAAGGATGTCTTGGATGGGGGAGGCAGACACAGTTTGCATTTCACCTAGGGAACGCTGGCGTTAGGGAACTCTGCCAGGTGATCTCTCTGCATGGTCACCTTCAAGGCCTCTTGGGAGAAAGGAACTCAAAAAACTTAAGACTGAGACTCAGGTCCTGGGACATCAGTACTAGAATTTTTTTTTTTTTTTTTAAACTCTGATAAGCGTACTTAACCTAAGATCTGCACCTTCAGATCTCAGGACACAGATCTTTAAGTGCTCAATATAGTATTGCTAGTTATAGGCTCAATGTTGTACAGCTAATCTCTAGAACTCATCCAGCTTATGTAACTCCCCTGAGGTGTGGGGAATGACTGGAAGAACTCTCAGTCCTGGGTGGTTACCCGAAGTGGAGCTAGTGAAGTCAAACTGCTGGTGCACAAGGAACACCGTTTGTAACGGGGCCCTCGAATCTGAGTGGGCAGGTCAGGTGATGCTGCAAGGAGCTGAATCAAGGATGTCTTGGAGTGGGGAGGCAGACACAGTTTGCATTTCACCTAGGGAACGCTGGCGTTGGGGAACTCTGCCAGGTGATCTCTCTGCATGGTCACCCTCAAGGCCTCTTGGGAGAAAGGAACTCAAAAAACTTAAGACTGAGACTCCCGTCCTGGGACATCAGTACTAGAATTTTTTTTTTTTTTTTTTAAACTCTGATAAGCGTACTTAACCTAAGATCTGCACCTTCAGATCTCAGGGCACAGATCTTAAGTGCTCAATATAGTATTGCTAGTTATAGGCTCAATGTTGTACAGCTAATCTCTAGAACTCATCCAGCTTATGTAACTGAAACTTTATACCCATTAAACAGCAACTTCTCATTTTCTTCCCTCTGTCCCTAGCCATTGACAACCACCATTCTATCTTCTGTTTCTGTGAGTGTGAATATTTTATATACCTCATATAAATGGAATCATGCAGTATTTATTCTTCTATGGCTAACTTTACTTCTCATAATGCCTTCCAGGTCTGTATATGTTGTCATAAAGGTCAAGATTTTCTTCCTTTTTTTAGGCTGAATAATATATGTAGCACAATTTATTTATCCAATCAGGACTTCCCTCATAGCTCAGCTGGTAAGGAATCCGTCTGCAATGCAGGAAGACCCTGGTTTGATCCTTGAGTTGGGAAGATCCGCTGGAGAAGGCAGAGCTTACCCACTCTAGTATTCTTGGGCTTCCCTTGTGGCTCAGCTGGTAAAGAATCTGCCAGCAATGTGGGAGACCTGGGTTCCATCCCGGGTTGGGAAGATCCCCTGGAGAAGGGAAAGGCCTCCAGTTTTCTGGCCTGGAGAATTCCATGGACTGTATAGTCTATGGGATTGCAGAGAGTCGGACATGACCAAGTGGCTTAAAAGTAAACGTATCCATTCATCTGTTGATGGGCGTGTAGGTGGCCTCCCTATCGTGTTGCTGTCGTCCAGTCACTAAGTCGTGTCCAGCTCTCTGTGACCCAGGGGCCGCAGCATGCCGGGCTCCTCTGTCCCTGGTAGCTCCCAGAGTTTGCTGAAATTCATGTCTATTGAGTTAGTGATGCTATTTAACCATCTCATCCTCTGCCGCCCCTTCTCCTTTTGCCTTCATGTCTATGGGATTGCAGAGAGTCAGACATGACCAAGTGGCTTAAAAGTAAACGTATCCATTCATCTGTTGATGGGCGTGTAGGTGGCCTCCCTATCGTGTTGCTGTCGTCCAGTCACTAAGTCGTGTCCAGCTCTCTGTGACCCAGGGGCCGCAGCATGCCGGGCTCCTCTGTCCCTGGTAGCTCCCAGAGTTTGCTGAAATTCATGTCTATTGAGTTAGTGATGCTATTTAACCATCTCATCCTCTGCCGCCCCTTCTCCTTTTGCCTTCAATCTTTCCCGGCATCAAGGTCTTTTCCTATGAGTTGGCTCTTCACATCAGGTGGCCAAATTATTGGATTGCAGATTTTCATGTTGCTGTTTTAGCCAACCTTTTGCTTCAAACAAAGAGCTTCCTTTAACATTTCTTGTAAAACAGGTCTAGAGATGATGGATTTCCTTTTCCTCTTTTGCCACGGGAAGTCTTTATCTCTCATTTTTGGAGGCAAATTTTTTGCTATTCTTGGTTGATAGTTTTTTTTCTTTCATCACTTTTTATTATATCATTCTACTACCTTCTGTCATGTGAAGTTTCTAGTGAGAAACTAAAGATCCTGCATGCCACAATGATCGAAGATCCCAAGTGCGGCAACTAAGACCAGGCAAGCCAAAAAAAAGAAAGGTCCAAAAGGCATAAGGTAGAAGTACTTGATTTCATGTTCCCACTTGGCATGCAGGTACTCAGTCACTAAACTGTGTCCCACTCTTTGCCACCCCATGGATTGTACCCTGCCAGGCTCCTCTGCCCATGGGATTTTCCAGGCTGGAAGGAATGCTGGAGTCGGTTGCCATTTCCTCCTCCAGGGGATCTTCCTGATCGAGCCTGAGTCTCCTGCATGTCCAGCTTTGGCAGGCAGATTCTTTACCACTGAGCCACCAGGGAAGCCCTTCCCACTTGACAGCACGGTAATGACCTCTGACTTATCCTCTCTCTCAGCTCTGACAGATCATGTTCTAAGTTGCTAAAAAAGGAAATGATAAGGAAGTTGAAATGCCAGGCTTTGTTTTATGAAGTTAAACAAAAGAGAGTTAAAGATGAATGTGAATGGAGAAGCTTCCTATATTATACCAGGATAAACAAATTTAACTCTGAGGCAATGAAATTAGATAAACCCCTCCTGTTGTTAGTGGTGGAAGAAGCACCTGCCATATAAGGGAACCATGGAGGGGCAAGGCATTTGGAACTAGTGGAAAAAATGCAATGGCCACTGTGGGGAGACTAGCAAGTGGAGGGCTTGGGTTTGCGGTCAGGTAACCCTGGGATAGTCAGATATCACCGGGCCATAGCCATACAATTAGTCTTCCCAGTTTTGTTGTCTTGAGAAAGTGAAAGGGTTAGTTGCTCAGTCATGTCTGACTCTGCAACCCCATGAACTGTAACTCACCAGGCTCCTTTGTCCATGGGACAGAGCCACCAGGGAACCAAGTTTTATAACTGCTCTGTTGGGTACCCTGATCTTGATTCCTCTTCTTCTCCCACTGTCTCCAACACTGCTGTGGCTTAGGGTCTCAGACCACTGTGCATGACCCCACGTGAGCCCCTTTGGGGAAGCAGAGCCAGAAATTCATTCAGCCAGAGAGCTGACCACAGTTGGAGTTTCTCCCCTACGGAACTCTGACTGACAAACACATTTTGCACGCTGCTTCAGGCCAGCTTCTGTCATGTATCCATGGTCACAGCTACATGCCCAGCCAAGGCACTACTCCAAACCCGTCCACACTGGTTACCAAAGGCTGTCAGATGAGAAAACAACAATCGATGGCTTTACAAGTTTTTGCTGAAGGCCCTGTCCATAATGATCTTTATTCTCTAAACCCTAGAGCACAAATAAAACCTATCAGCTATAACTTGGCCTTTAATCATATTCTATCTAGTAGATAAAATAGCACAATAGCTGGCACTGGAGTCAGAACTGGATGGGAATTTTATTTATATCAATGTGTGTGGGACCTTGAATGAGTTCCTCAAACTTGGTGTCTCTGATCAACAAGTACATTATAATGAAGGTACACATTTAGTGAAATACTGGATATTAAGAATTTAGCTGAATGTCTAGCATATGGTAGAAACTTAAACATTATTAACTATCATCATTACTATTAATATTTGTTCTTGTTTCCCCCACTTAGATTATGAATGCTTAGAAGGCAGGGTCATGTTAAACAGTTTTTTTAATGACCATCACAGCATCAGAAATAGCACTACTATGCTGCCAAATGGGAACATAAAAGCAAGTATGTCTACATTTTGGAGGATATTTTAAAGGTCATACTCCACCTGGAAGTGGCAATATTGATCTCATGGCCCGGCCTCTGTTTCTGTTTCAGTCCATTGCCTCCTGCTTCCCCAGGGACATCGCTCCATCAGTGTTCTAGCCCTCTCAACCCCTGAAACTCAGTCTCTGCAAGCCCCTCCCCTCCTGGTTAGAATGGACTCATCTCTCCTCTATATCAAAAATGTCATCTCAGAGTCCTTTTTCCAGTGGCACCATTCCATTTCCCTCTTTACTTGTGTCCTTGTATATAATGGAAGATTGTTCCACAGGTATTGCTATTATATTTGCCCCATTCAATCACTTTTTTATTCTGTTACGTAAAAGTTGCCCTAGCCCCCTACTGAAAATACTTGCTCATCTTTTACAAGTAACCTCTGACTTATCCAATTCAAAATCTTCTTTCCAATCCTCTTTCTCTATGAACTCAGTGTGTGATACTGTTGACTTTTATTTCTGTCTTTTGATTTTCATCTTGTTTTGTTTCTACGCCAAAGTATTCTCTGCATCCTTCTTGAGTTTCATGGACTAGTTCTTCCAGGGTCACACACCTAATAAATGGTAAATAATTCTTTCCTCAGGAAACCTGTTTTCTCTAAACATTTCTCTAATTCTACAGTTTACTTTACATCAATGAAGATAATTCTATTATAAAATCAGTGTTTCACTCCTTACTTGTGGTTGTAATTGCAGTTATCAGTATTCTGGCATATTGTGTTAACTTGGTACCAAAATATTGATAGTTTTGTTGTTTTTATGCCATTATTTTTGCATTTTAAAAATCTGAGTTATTTATGCTTTAAAATATGCTCATAGAGCTATATGCTGCATTACATTTTGAATTAAAGAGAAGCTGATTTTAAAAGCATCCTGACATCACTGATTACACTTAAAACTGGTTTAAGCTATTTCATTATTTTTATTCGAGTTTTTAAGATTATTTGTGAAGTTTGACATCTTTTCTTATGTATTTTGGTCACTTCAGTTTTACCCACAATCAGAACGCAACCGGTCTATATCCAGAGGTCCTTCATGAAATTGTCTTAAAATGGGTAGATACGAAGTTATACCAAAGTAGAAGGTAGAGGGAGAAAATAGAGAGGGGAAAAAAAGGAGGCCTAATTCTTCTCCTGGATTCTGATCATGTTATGTCCCCAGCACAAGAATCTCTCCATTCCATAAAACCTTGGCCACTTGCAATATTAAAGACATTCATTTTGCAATTGGATTTTAATGATACCCCCCGAATAAAAGTAAGTGCAATGTCCCCTCTAGTCCCGTCCTCAAGTTGTGGGCACAGAGCAGCTCCACACCACTTTTCTTTTCCCTCCATAGTGATATCCATTCTCGAAGGGCCTCTCTAGTCTCTCTTACATTCATTTATTTTAAACAGGATATTCTTTCCCAGTCAAGCTACCTACTATGAATCAAACTAGAAGGAACAAGACCTTAGCCTTGGGTGCCTAGACCTCTTTCTGCAGGATCAGAGAACAAGTGTTAAAGATGTCTGCCTTGTGTGAGTAAGTTTCACAAGCCTACTGCATCACCCACTGTTGAAGTGTGTGCAGTTCCTTTCTCAGTTTTAGCTCTTGTTCTCGAATGGCTCCCTGAGCTTTGCGGTGAAGACCTGTTACTTATTTTGGTGTTCTGAGGTCCACCAGGTGCTCTATTGATTTCTTATGTTTTCTTCTGTGCAGATGCTGGGATCGTACAGGTAAGTAGCTGTCAGTGGTTGGTCCCCACCTGCTCGGCTTTCTGGGTTCATGAGTACACGTCATCATTTGGATTTTTGTAGATAATGGCTATAGATTTTGGGGTTTGTTATCCTAGTTCTCTATATTTATGTGGAAATTTGAGGGGATTTAAAAACCATGCTTGGAAAAGGCAATGGCACCCCACTCCAGTACTCTTGCCTGGAAAACCCCATGGACGGAGGAGCCTGGTAGGCTGCAGTCCATGAGGTCACTAAGGGTCTGACACGACTGAACGACTTCACTTTCACTTTTCACTTTCGTGCATTGGAGAAGGAAATGGCAACCCACTCCAGTGTTCTTGCCTGGAGAATCTCAGGGACGGGGGAGCCTGGTGGGCTGCCGTCTGTGGGGTTGCACAGAGTTGGAAATGACTGAAGCGACTTAACAGCAGCAGCAGCAAAAACCATGCTAATGCTGCCATCTTTTCTAAAATTCAAAAGAATTTTAAACCATATAAACATAGCATCTCTTAAAAATTTATGTTAAGCTACTTATAAACAAGATAAAGTAGTCTATCCTTGAATATACAGAAATTCTATCCTGTTACCTTATTTTATTTTCTTCATAGTCTATCAGTGCCTAAAATTAGAATTTTTCTTCATCTTTTCTTTTCCTATTAATTTCATGATTATAGGAGATTTTTCTCAGAAGACATTTACTTAACTACAGATGTAATATACTATCTTTTCAGTAGACTAACTGATAGATGCTACATCATCCAAGTAACCAAGTATTAGGACAACGGATATATCATATAGATCCTAGTATTGTATATCAAGGATACTGTATCATTTCTGTATTATTCCTCCCCAAACATGCTGAATTTAAATTAGAGGACATCAAACAAATCCGAATAAAGGGGCATTCTATAAACGAACTGGCCAAAACTCCAAAAATGTTTAAATGTCATGAAAGATAGAGAAACTGACCTAGATTAAAGGAAACTAAAACACCAGGATTAAAAGATGCAGTGTGTGATGAGGAAATAGACCAGAAAACAGAATATTTTAATTTTGTAATAAGGNGAAATGGCAACCCACTCCAGTGTTCTTGCCTGGAGAATCTCAGGGACGGGGGAGCCTGGTGGGCTGCCGTCTGTGGGGTTGCACAGAGTTGGACATGACTGAAGCGACTTAACAGCAGCAGCAGCAAAAACCATGCTAATGCTGCCATCTTTTCTAAAATTCAAAAGAATTTTAAACCATATAAACATAGCATCTCTTAAAAATTTATGTTAAGCTACTTATAAACAAGATAAAGTAGTCTATCCTTGAATATACAGAAATTCTATCCTGTTACCTTATTTTATTTTCTTCATAGTCTATCAGTGCCTAAAATTAGAATTTTTCTTCATCTTTTCTTTTCCTATTAATTTCATGATTATAGGAGATTTTTCTCAGAAGACATTTACTTAACTACAGATGTAATATACTATCTTTTCAGTAGACTAACTGATAGATGCTACATCATCCAAGTAACCAAGTAATAGGACAACGGATATATCATATAGATCCTAGTATTGTATATCAAGGATACTGTATCATTTCTGTATTATTCCTCCCAAAACATGCTGAATTTAAATTAGAGGACATCAAACAAATCCGAATAAAGGGGCATTCTATAAACGAACTGGCCAAAACTCCAAAAATGTTTAAATGTCATGAAAGATAGAGAAACTGACCTAGATTAAAGGAAACTAAAACACCAGGATTAAAAGATGCAGTGTGTGATGAGGAAATAGACCAGAAAACAGAATATTTTAATTTTGTAATAAGGAACATCAGTGAGAAAAATGGAGAAATCTGAATAAATAGATTATATTAGATAATCTACTGATAGATTACTATATGCTACTGTATAATTGTACTCTATCAATTGCAGTGATTTGATTTTGATAATTGTGCTGTGGGTGTGTAAGGAAAGGTCTGTAATTTTAGGAAGTACACACTGAAGTATTAAAAATAAATTGATGCTATGGCTGTAAATTACAGTTGTTATTCACAGTAGTTATGTTCTATAAAGTTTTCATAAACACTGAATTGGTAAAACTTAGCATTGCTCCTAGAGATATTAATGGGTTATGTTCCTACAAGCCTCTGATTACAACATTTCCATCAACTGGCCAGCATATGATCTGGTTTTAAGTCAGTTTCTGTTTAAAGATTATTTAATATATAGGATCCAGAGAGTTGATATGGGGTAGGAGGTTGGGGTGGGGGTTCAGGATTGGGAACTCATGTACACCCGAGATGGATTTGTGTCAATGTATGGCAAAACCAATACAGTATTGTAAAGTAAAATAAAGTAAAAATAAAAATTAAAAAAAGATTATTTAATATATATAGTATACACTATGGGCTTCCCTGGTGGTTCAGTGGTGAAGAAGCTACCCACCAATACAGGAGATATGGGTTCAGTCTCCAGGTTGGGAAGATCTCCTGGAGAAGAAAATGGCAATCCATTCCAGTATTCTTGCCTGGAAAATGCCATAGACAGAGCCTGGCAGGACAGTTCATGGTGTCCCAAAGAGTTGGACATAATTGAGCTACTGAGCAAGCATGCACACACACATGTATATACTATGTATGTTATATAATACATTATAAATGTATTCTATATATAATGTAAGATATATATGGTATCAGTTCAGTTCAGTCGCTCAGTCATGTCTGACTCTACAACCCCATGAATCGCAGCACACCAGGCCTCCTTACCCATCACCAACTCCTGGAGTTCACTCAGACTCATGTCCATTGAGTCCGTGATGCCATCCAGCCATCTCATCCTCTGTCGTCCCCTTCTCCTCCTGCCCCCAATCCCTCCCAGCATCAGAGTCTTTTCCAATGAGTCAACTCTTTGCATGAGGTGGCCACAGTACTGGAGCTTCAGCTTTAGCATCATTCCTTCCAAAGAAATCCCAGGGCTGATCTTCAGAATGGACTGGTTGGATCTCCTCGCAGTCCAAGGGACTCTCAAGAGTCTTCAACACCACAGTTCAGAAGCATCAATTCTTCGGCGCTCAGCCTTCTTCACAGTCCAACCCTCACATCCATACATAATCACAGGAAAACCATAGCCTTGACTAGACGGACTTTATACAACATGTGTATGATACTATTTAGTGTATAACATATGTTAAAACATATAATAATATCTATATATTTGTATTGACCCATTAGCATTGAACAATGCCAACAACACTATACCTCATGCCTGAATAAATTTTATCTAGCATAAGTATTTTCTCCCTAAAACATAAATATTTATATATATACACACACACATATATATGCATTATCATTCTACTTCTCTATATGTTACTATACATTACTTATATAGACACATTTTATTTATTTCAATAAATACTTGTATAAAATAAGTTCATATAAAGTATGTGAAATATTGTATGTAAATATATCTATATAGAGCAAGAAGAGAGAGTGATGATGCACATGAGATAATTATTAACATTTTAGTACTCTGGTTGAAAAGTATACAAGAGAATTCTTCATACTAACTTTCCAACTTTCTGATAATTCTGAAATTATTTGAAAATTAACCATTCTTTAATTGAAATTTTATTCCTCTTGCTTGTCAATATAACCCAAGCATCTAGTAGAGGACTTGATGTATGATCAATAAATACATCTTTAAAGAAAAAGGATTAATATCAAGCAAGTCAGGGTTAGGAAAGCTAGAAAGTTAGGAATACTCTCCATAAAGATGATGGGAGTACATGGGAATCAGTGATCTCTGTACATGAGGACAAGAGAGAAAGGCTGATTTAGCATTGTTGTTTTCATCACTGATTAGAAAAATGTTATACTTTCCATCCTCTCATCTTCTCCTACAGAGATAAATTATGATTAGTACACTTTTTCTAGAGAATCCCATGGACAGAGGAGCCTGGCAGGCTGCAGTCCATGGAGTCGCACAGAGCTTGACACGACTGAAGCGACTAAGCAGCAGCAGTAGATTAATTTTAGTAATAGTCATGTGTATCAGTTACTGTTACTAAGGAGTACGTGAAGGTTGTATATTGTCACCCTGCTTATTTAACTTCTATGCAGAGTACATCATGAGAAACGCTGGCTGGAAGAAGCACAAGCTGGAGTCAAGATTGCCAGGAGAAATATCAATAACCTCAGATATGCAGATGACACCACCCTTATGGCAGAAAGTGAAGAGGAACTAAAAAGCCTCTTGATGAAAGTGAAAAAGGAGAGAGAAAAAGTTGGCTTAAAGCTCAACATTCAGAAAATGAAGATCATGGCATCTGGCCCCATCACTTCATGGCAAATAGATGGGGAAACAGTGGAAACAGAAGGGAAGTGAAGTCGCTCAGTCATGTCTGACTCTTTGAGACCCCATGGACTGTAGCTTATCAGGCTCCTCCATCCATGGGATTTTCCAGGCAAGAGTTCTGGAGTGGATTGCCATTTCCTTCTCCAGGGGATCTTCCCAATCCAGGAATCGAACCTGGGTCTCCCACAATGCAGGCAGACGCTTTACCATCTGAGCCACCGGGGAAGCCCAGTGGAAACAGTGTCAGACTTTATTGTTTTGGGCTCCAAAATCACTGCAGATGGTGACTGCAGCCACAAAATTAAAAGACGCTTACTCCATGGAAGGAAAGTTATGACCAACCTAGACAGCATATTCAAAAGCAGAGACATTACTTTGCTAACAAAGGTCTGTCTAGTCAAGGCTATATTTTTTCCAGTGGTGAAGAATTGATGCTTTTGAACCGTGGTGTTGGAGAAGACTCTTGAGAGTCCCTTGGACTGCAAGGAGATCCAACCAGTCCATTCTGAAGGAGATCAGCCCTGGGTGTTCTTTGGAAGGAATGATGCTAAAGCTGACACTCTAGTACTTTGGCCACCTCATGCGAAGAGTTGACTCATTGGAAAAGACTGATGCTGGGAGGGATTGGGGGCAGGAGGAGAAGGGGACAACAGAGGATGAGATGGCAGGATGGCATCACCGACTAGATGGATGTGAGTCTGAGTGAACTCTGGGAGTTGGTGATGGACAGGGAGGCCTGATGTACTGCAGTTCATGGGGTTGCAAAGAGTTGGACATGACTGAGCGACTGAACTGACCTGAACTTCCTGAAATTGCAACTTTTTCAGTTATTTTTTATATGTTGCGGCATCCACATGACCTTTGTTTGATCTCAGATACAACTTGTGATAGCTCCAGGTCTGAGATGAACTTGGCCCAGGGTTTTACTTACTCAATGCATGTCATTTAGTATTCTGCCCATCTAAGCATCTTATTTTAGAATCAACCATATGGAATTTTGATGCCAAGGCTTATCTTAATTCTGAGGTATCTGATAGCATGGTAATTACTACAAAGCCATCAAGTACTAGCAAACAATTTGCATCTCCTTAGGGACTAATTTTCCTACAGGACAAATAGCGGTTGTCAAAGGACTAAGAATAATTTTGTTTACAAGCACAGATTTAGAAGCCACTAAACAAGTATGAACATGCGCCGGAGATGTGACTTTCACTCTTAAGTATCTGACTTTAAATCATTAAGTTTTAAATGCTTGTAATGAAAAAAATAGCATTTTGCTCTTCTGATGAGCAGAAGGAAATTAGGCCTCTGTGATTCTTCTTGACCCATTAATGAGAATGTATTTTAGGAACTCATTTGTTCTCACCAACTTGGTTATAAAAGCACTCAAGACTAGGAAGGGAAAACTTTCTTCCTTGAATTAATTCATTTTAGTTCAAACAAATTCTGTAAACGTGAATCAATCACTGTTTTGTTCAAGACTCCATGCATACAGGCTTAAAAATATTCTTCTTGCTTTCAGAATACTTTGCTTGCCACTGCCTCTGATACAGCCTTAGTCTGAGGCAGCTATGTGTGCCCCTTTGAACTGCTAATATTTACTCAACTGCCTGGTTGCTCTTTCTCAAGTGAGATACTTTAGATTTTTTTAAAATTCAATTTATTGCTTGAAAATCACAATTTATTCCATCCCAGACACCAACATTGTTGTTCTGTTTGACTGTGTAGAAATAATTTTTGCTATAATAAACATTATAAGTTTGTCCATTAATAAATTATCCTACTGGAAAGAGCATAAAAGATTTATCTCATCAGAGATGGTTATGTTGCGAAGCTGCACACTCATTGTATAATTTCCTACCCTAGAATTGCTTTCAAAAATAAAATAAATTAGTATTTAAATTATGCATGGCAAACAATATTTTGATGTTTCAAATTGTAGACAGACCTAATGTTCATAAGATTATTAAATAAAAATTTTAAAGTTAGTCTAGGTACCTGATAGTCATTGAGTTTTTTAATTGACCACTTTTTTTCTTTTGGCTTACAACATTAATTAAACACCCTCATGCTGAGAGGTTTTTGCCTCTCTCAGTGACTTTTCCTGGAACTGATGTGTTTTGACAGACAGGGGATATATTGCTGTAGTTACAGAAGTAAAGTTGAATTAGCTATGTTCATATTCCCTGAAAATTTTCAATATCTATACACTATCTGAGCTTACATGATGGCTGTCAAAAAAAACTGTTGCCTAAGACAAAGAATTGCCTTATCATTAGAGCTGATATCTTGCTAACTCATCTGTTTTATTGATAGCATCAAGCTATATCTAATGAAGTGAAAGTATCATATTTTATAGTTCCAAGGCTAGTAGTAAATGATCACGTAGAATAAGGATTTGTAAACACAGTATCAAACAGAGATGTTGTAGTTATTCAGATACATGAATAATTTTAAGTATTAAGAATCTGCATGAGAGCAGTAATTTGTTAAAATAAGCAATCATAATTTTTTATTTTGTTAACACAGTTTTGTAATAAGGCAAATATTTGTAATAAGGCAATATTTGTAATAAGATTAAGACTGGACTTTAACGAAACCTTCTTGGCAAGGTGGCAAGTTTATCTAGTTTCATGATTGTTGTGGTTATCAACTGCAGCAGAATCTCCATCAACTATGAAAATATCTCCAAATATGTCATGACACATTCCATTCATTTACTGTATTAAGACCTAGTTAAGACAAATGCCAACATTTTTCCTCACTATCTCTAATTTGTCAATGTGAAGAAAAATGTTTTTCTTCAGTATGAATTAGGTGTTTGGAGCTTTATGCTACATAAAATTGTATGTTCCTTTTCCTTATCCTTTATTGTTTGATCCCAAATCTCCAGATATTGACTGCACTGCCTTATAATCATTCTCCCTAAAATTTGGGCCCTGCTACTAAAATTGATGTTCGCCAAGTCATCACTTAATGGTAAGAACAAACTAAAAAAAAAAAAAAAGAACAAACTGATATAGTTTCAATTATCTGTAAAAACATCTTGAAGAGCAAAACCACACGGGAATGTGCTAATTTGAATATTCATACTTGGTATCTGATTTGAAAACTATTTGTTTATATATTTTTGTAGGTGGAAAGCATTCTCTCAGAGGTATTATTTTCAGATAATTACAAAATTCAAGGATTTTAAAGGAAAATAGAAAAGTGGTTAATTAAGTAGCTCCCATGGAAACCAGCAAAAAACATTAACCGGAACAGAGCAGGGTAGCTCAGATAGGACTGGATATACCAAGCTAGTTTTCTGTGAGTATGGTTTCAGTGTGTCTGCCCTCTGATTCCCTCTTGCAACACCTACCGTCTTACTTGGGTTTCTCTTACCTTGGGCGTGGGGTATCTCTTCACGGCTGCTCCAACAAAGCACAGCCGCTGCTCCTTACCTTGGATGAGGGGTATCTCCTTACCACCACCGTTCCTGACCTTCAATGTGGGATAGCTCCTCTAGGCCCTCCTGTGCCTGCGCAGCCACCACGCCTCGGGTTGCTCCTCCCGCCGCCAGCCCTGGCCTCGGGCGTGGGGTTAGCTTCTCCCGGCCGCCTCCCTGACCTCGGAAGCGGGGTGTCTCCTCCCGGCTGCCGTCCCTGACCTCAGACGCAGGG